>CAUYQU010051900.1:0-11995 GCA_963574635.1 Cheracebus regulus | reverse complement strand
AGAGTTTAAATGGAAGTGGGGGTGGTGTGTGTGTGTGTGTGTGTGTGTGTGTGTGTGTGTGTGTGTGTGTGTGTGTGTGTGTGTGTCCATGTATGTGTATGTACCTCCCTTCAACTTCCCCCTTCTACCAAAACTTAACTGCTACAGTCGGAAAAAAAAGCCTAAGCCAGGAAATGTAATTAGAAATGACTAAAAATAGAAACATATAATAGCAGCACTTTACAAAGGAAACTGATTTCAAGTAAGCAAGGCCTGGGTAAGAAGGAAAGGAGATGGGCTCACGGCACAGCAACTCTACCTGTGTTCACAGCAACACCTACACAATGCCTAAAGGAATTCTATCCAGCATCCTTTTGCCTCCTCTCTCAGGGTGACTGAATGGGCTCTGACTCCGAACCAACACATCTGGTGAGTATCGAAATGTACAACCGTTTGACCAGACTGAGTTGGTCACTATGTTTTCCTCCTAAATAATTAGCTTTGAAGGTGATCGAAAATACTGCAGAGCCCCAGCAATATTTAGGTAACTTGTACATCTATTTCAGATAACTTCCAGCTTTATCAAACAGGCCACTGATTCTAAAATGTTAGGGCGCCAGAATAGGACCCAATGGTTGGCATTTCCCACTAAGAATGGAAGACCCAGAAATCACTGATACTCTGCCAACAATGACACCACATGCAACAACCTAGACAAGAATTTGGTGAACAAGGTTTTTTTTTTACTCCATTTACTAAGAGTAAAAGTTAAGCATGTTCATCAACTTTTATTACATTGTACATGCATTTCAAATATCCAGGGCTATTGTGGGAGGCCCCATGAGACACAAGGGGGTTGAGACTAGGATGATTCAAATAGTCTATGTCACTATGACAACGAAAACCTAACACCAAAACTTTCACCTAACCAATATTACATTATTTCATATACCTATTTAAGCATACTCTCACAACAAATTAGAATAGACATTAGCCTGGATTATAAAAATAATTATGTGACTCCTTATAACAGCCATCTGCTGTTTTTGCCCATCTGGATCTATCTCCCCACTCTCTCTGATGTTCCTGGGTAACCACCAACCCCAGCCAGATCTAAGTGGCTCCTATGGGATAGACCCTACATCTCAGCTCTAGAGATGGACACATAACCCACACACAGCCATCTCCGTGGCTACACCGATTGGTTCACGCATGTGCACATGACCCAAGCCTAGGAAAGCAAAGTCACACATGTAACTTGTGAGAAAAAGATAAGCTCTTTCCACTGCAAGAAATGACCTGTGGCCAGGCATGGTGGCTCATGCCTGTAATCCCAGCACTTGGAGAGGCTGAGGCGAGCAAATCACTTGAGCTCAGGAGTTCGAGACCATCCTGGGCAACATGGCAAAACCCTGTCTCTAAAAAAAATACACAAATTAGCCAGACATGGTGGTGCACATCTGTAGTCCCAGCTACTTGGGAGGTTGAAGCAGGAGAATCGCTTGAACCTGGGAGGTGGAGGTTGCAGTGAGCCGAGATGTCACCACTGCACTCCAGCCTGGGTGATAGAGTAAAACTCCGCCTCAAAAACGTAAAAAGTTAGAACAAAAGCCAGATGTGGCCATAGGCCAGCAGATGCAAAGGGCCTACCTAAAGTCAAGTCAACACAGAAAAAAGCCCAGTCAAGACACAGAGACCAAGTTCTGATGACAGTGTTTGATCCTCTGCATCCAGCCATGCCTGAAGCAAAATCTTCTCCAGGACTTTTTAGTTACTTAAACCGGTAAGTTCCATTTTAAGCCCTTAAGCCAATTTAGCTTGGTTTGCAGTCACTTTCATCCCAAAGAATCTTGACTAAACATCTTTCAATAAAAACTTGCTTTACCCCTAATAAAACAGTCAACTGCTAACTTCAAGTACACCGAACAATTATTTTCATGTCAAACTAATAGTGAAGAAATATACTGGAACAGGTGTAGGACCACAGGAAAATCTAATGGGACTTTGACCCAGCCTCAGGTTTATGTTAGATTACTATTATTATTTGATTCCCCTCATTTAAAAAATTCATGATCTTTCTATGCAGAATGACAAGGGAAGCAGATTTGTAGATTTCTATCACAATACCCAAGAGCCTACTCCAAATGTTATATTACACGTAAAAAAGAAGAGACTTTGTGAGAAAGAGTTTTAAAGACAGTCAATGAAAACAGCATGCCACAACTATTAAATGACTGATGTAATGTTAAGCTGTTGAGATATTTGTGTACTGAGTGCCTACTCTGTCATAGACTCTTACCAGTTTAACACAAGCCAAGGCAAAACCATGTTTAAAATTCCAATTGGATCATTTCACTTACACTCCACTCAGTACATTAATAGACTGTGTCTTCACTCCGTATCCGGTCTCCTTTAAATTAGCAACAATTCCCAATACATCAATACTGGAACCTTTGGATCCAAAGTTTTTTTCACTGTACATTATCATGTGAGCATTTGAAAAATCCTATTGAGAAAAAAAATCAAAAATTCAGAGGCTAGCCATTTATTATATAAAGAAGACCAAGTAATAGCCATTAGCTTTTCCTTAACTTACACCTAATATAGGTCGTAAAGACTGAAGCTCTCCATTGTAACCTCCCCAGTCTTTCCAGTCCTGGTATTCTCCTTCTTCTAGGAAATACTGATGACCTGTAAATCCAGGCTTCTCATATGCAACCCAGCTGCAACACAAAGAACACGATGAGTAGTAATTTTCAGACACATTATAATTTTTTCAAGGTACGTATCAATTTCATTGAAAAATACAAATAGTTATAAAGCTAGACATGAACTTCTGCATTATCATTGGAATTCTCTAAAATTTAGGAGAATAACAGAATGGCCCCAAGAAAATAACCTAAGAGACATATAACAGAGTTGTATAAAGGAGGGAAGGGAGTGTATGTGCAAGTCGTGTGTATGTGTGTGTATTTAATAAGGACTGACTCAAAAGAACCTCAGCAAGTAAAACTGGATAAACTCACTTCAAATAGGAACAGAAATATTATGAATAGTTGGTGATTTACAAGAACAATTTTAGTGTACACTTCTATGGGAAATGTGTAAGATCTATAAAATTCAAAAATATAAAAATTAGAAAGCGAACTGTCAAACCACTCAATAGCCTGGAGTGTAATTCTAATAAGCAAGGTTTTAGATTTAATCAATTTGAACAGGCCAGTGTATCAGCCTTGCTTGGTGGACTGATTCCCACACTGGTCCCTCAAACTGCTTTTTTTTTTTTTGAGACAGAGTCTCACTCTGTTGCCCAGGCTGGAGTGCAGCTCACTGCAACCTCCACCTCCCGGGTTCAAGCAATTCTCCTGCCTTAGCCTCCCAAGTAGCTGGGATTACAAGCATGCACCACCACACCTAGCTAATTTTGTATTTTTAGTAGAGACAGGGTTTCTCCATGTTGGTCAGGCTGGTCTTGAACTCCCAACCTCAGGTGATCTGCCTACCCTGGCCTTCCAAAGGGCTGAGGTTACAGGCATGAGCCACCGTGCCTGGCCTCAAACTGCTTTCTTAAATCTAGTCACTATAGACTGAGGAGAACATGGACATGACTGTCAAAATTCACCATACTATAGAATCAGAAATATTTTTAGGGGGGAAAGGACACATTTATAATCCTAACAAGTCACCCACGTACTTACATGCCTCTTAGAACTTTCATAGATCCCACTGACGTAAATGGCAAATGATCACTTCCAGTCGCCTCTTCTGTTTCAGCTCCTTCCATGACAAAACTACACATTTCTGTTTCTAGTTCCATACATTTTCCTTCAAAGAAAGGCTTTTCATAAATAACTACCTAAATAGAAATGAGATATACCAGTCATTTGTAAGAAGTATCCCAACAGTTTAACAGTAAATGAGTAATTTAATGTCACTAAGTCCTGAAACACAACTTAAAATTTTCTGGCCAGGCGTGGTGGCTCACGCCTACAATCCCAGCACTTTGGGAGGCTGAGACAGGCGGATCAATTGAGGTCAGGAGTTCGAGACCAGCCTGGCCAACATGGTGAAACCCCGTCTCTACTAAAAATACAGAAATTAGCTGGGCGTGGTGGTGCACGCCTGTAACCTCAGCTACTCAGGAGGCTGAGGCAGGAGAATCATTTGAATCCAGGATGCGGAGGGTTAAGTGAGCCGAGATCATGTCACTGCACTCCAGCCTGGGTGACAGAGTGAGACTCTGTCTCTAAAAAACAAAATAAAATGTTCTAATCATATTTTAAAAAATTAACTAGGCCAGGCACAGTGGCTCACACTTGTAATTCCAGCCAAGGCAGGAGGATCACGAGCTCAGGAGTTTGAGACCAACCTGGGCAACGCAGTGAAACCTCGTCTCTGATAAAAAGCAAAAAAGCTGGGTGTGGTGGTGCATGTCTACAATCCCAACTATTCAGGAGACAAGGCAAGCGGAGAAATCGAGGCTGCAGTCAGCCATGATGGCGTCACTGTACTCCAGCCTGGGTGATGGAGCAAGTCCTGGTCTCAAAAAAAAACACACAATAACTAAATAATGGCATCTGAGAAGATAATAAAAAGAAAAAAGGCTTTTTTCTTTTCCTAATGTGGTATAGCTCAAAACCATGGTTCAAAATGGTTTTAAAATAATTGGTTTTTGTGTATGTATATATATACACACATCTATATCATATATATATATCTGATATTTAGAACCACATAGAAGGAACCAGAGGATTCTAAAGTAGTGCTAAAAATGAAAAAAATATATAGTATGTGGCATCGATGTGGGAATTGGGAAGAGTAGAAAGGGTATTTTGGAGTGGGGAGAGCTTGTCTTGAAAGGTTTTTTTCCTGGCTAACTGGCAAGCAGCAACAAGCCCTGCAATTAGTAAATACAACTGCAAATTGTTAACACAACAATGACACTGTTGAGCCATGGCTAAATGTACTCTTAGCAATAACCAATGCCATTAGCATTATCTTCCAGCATGAAGGATGGCACGTGTAAGTTGGTAACTTTCTTGGGCTGCATCGGTGTGTGATAGAGGTTTAATATGAGAAGTCACACAAGCGATATCTTCATAGAGATGGAGTGGAAATAACATTAAGTATATATATGTGTGTATATGTTTACATATTTAATATACATTTTTACCTTTGGATCTGTGGGGAATTCAACTTTACGGCCACCCTGCAAAGAGCAATAACATAAGAAAAATAGTTTTCCACTGATACATTACCATTTCATATTAGCCATAGCAGTTTATAGTAAGCCACTGAATTTCAGTGTGACTACGTTCCCGTTTGTTTTAATTCACATGAGATAGTTCTACAATTACCAACAACACAGATGAAGACACGAGGAAGGCGGGCTAGAGCGGAGCCTCGCACAGGCTGTCTATAAGCTCATCTGCATTGTAGGAGTGTTTTTTGACCTAGTAAGTTTATTTTTAACTTGGAAAATTTCTCATAAGAATCCATACTTCTCTTGTAGAAACAGTTGTAAGAGCTGACATCTCTGGACCCAGGTTCTCCCAGGCTGCTGTCTTCACCTTCAGCACTTAGCAATCCTGTACTGAGTTCATCCTTCAGCTGGGCACCGGCCCGGGTTTGCTGTCTCCACCATTCCCTTCGCTTCAACTCTCAGCCATTTGTATTTGCTGCCTGGCCCCTGGAGGTACTTGATTTTGCAACCAGGGCTTATGAAACTATTATGTGTTGAAGTTCACATAGTAAGCTCCGGAGGACTCATGGAATAATTAGATAAACTGTTAAATCAAATTTAAAACATCCCAAAGGATGAGTCTATGGGGGGTTGTTATAAAATAAAAAGCTTTTTAAAAACAAAAGAACTCACTAAAATCAGAGAAATGATATTACATTAAAAAGATATTGCACAAAAATATTAAATAGGTCAAGAGTTTAAATCAGCGACGGGAAAGCTGGATTTTTTAAATTAGTATATCTTAATAGCTTTTTTAAAAAGTACCACCAAAGATGCTCAAAGGCACCAAATGAACAGTAATAATAAAAGAATGTGATTTCCTTATCTTCTATGGAAAAAAAACAAGCAAAAAAAAAAAAAATCAACAAACCAGAGATTATACAACCAAGCACATGACCTTTTCAAAAGTAATCCTGTTCGAAAACCATAGACTTCGGGGATTTTTCATCATCATTACAAACCGCTCTTAAAACCTGGGTGAATTCTTTCATACATTCACAAAACTAACAAAATTTGGTTCTTTGAAAATGAGTTTAATTTTAGAAAAAAAAAAAAAAGCCCAAATAATGTGCATTAAGACCAGCAAACATACAGATAATTAAACCGAATCCTTTGGCAGGAGGGGTAAAATTAAGATTAAAAAAAAAAAAAACAAGGAAAATGTGGCACATATACACCATGGAATACTATGCAGCCATAAACAATGATGAGTTCATGTCCTTTGTAGGGACATGGATGAACCTAGAAACCATCATTCTCAGCAAACTGACACAAGAACAAAAAATGAAACACTGTGTGTTCTCACTCATAGGCAGGTAGATGAACAATGAGAACACATGGACACAGGGAGGGGAGCATCACACACTGGGGTCTGTTGAGGGGGGCAAGGGAGGGACAGCAGGGAGTGGGGAGGTCAGGAGGGATAACATGGGGACAAATGCCAGACATAAGTGACGAGAGGATGGAGGCAGCAAACCACATTGCCATGTGTATATCTATGCAACAATCCTGCATGATCTGCACATGTACCCCAGAACCTAAAGTACAATAAAAAAAAACAAAAACAAAAATACTGTCTTCTTTTCCAATTTATCTCAAACTGGCTGAGAAGACAACTGCAAAGTGCAGTTTCAAAAACATGTTTGTAATGGGAGCCTCACTCTCACTGCGGGTATTTAGGGAACACTTGCTATGCTGCTGCACACACTGCACCCAACACTGGGGACAAGACAGATGTGGCCTGCTTCCTCCCAAAGCTCACAGTCTAGTGGAAGAGACAAAGAACAAAGCAAGACATGGGGACAAGGCGGAGGAAGCAAAGGTTCCTTCCACAGCAGATACTTGGGAGGACAACACTCATTTGGTCTAGTCCCAGCAACTCCCAAGCTGCCACCCAGCGCAGCCTCGTTCACGGCAGCCGAGCCAGCTCTCAGAGTGCCCTGCTCTCTCTCAGGCTACACTCTGGCTCGTGCAGTGCATTCACCGACAGCTCCAGCTAAAAATGATCCTGCTAATTTTTTAAGGCCAAACTTAATTTAGCATGACGCATTTCTAATTATCCCCCTTTTCTGTCACTTCACCCACAATTTGAAATTGTATGTATCCTTTGTCCTGTTTTTCCACCAATGTTTAATTCTTCACTTTCCTGACTCGTTAAACCTCCACAGGGCTGAAGCTTTGTGCAACCATCTGCAGCTCTGCAAGGCTGAAAATGCCTTAAAGGCAAAGGGCATAATCTTACCTGCTTTTTTTTTTTTTTAATCTGTAGCATCTAGCAAGTTACCATTTCCATTATTTCTATTGAGCAATAGGTCCAACCTACTACAAATTTGTTCCTTAAAAGTCAGCTTTATTGCTTCAAAGTCATACCCTGTGAATTATCCACGTCAAGCTGACAAAGAATCACTGCAAGAACACTTGGATTTCATTTTTACCATTTTCAGAGGCCGCATGGATCCAATGTACGCTGCTTCTGTATCCCAGAAGGACAAGTCAGGGTATTCACCAGGTTCCAGAATGAAAGGAACACCCTGAAATCCAGGTTCTTCATAAATCAGCCACCTAAAGAGCCACCATGGAAGGAAAGAAAGGGAGCCAACTCATCATTTCAGTTTTTCCTTCTGTCTGGTACCCAGGATGAGAGGAAAAGAGCAGGAGAGGATACGGACTCACACAGTGAACGGTTGCACTTAGGTGTTAGAATCATACTCGACTCAAGGAAAAATAAAGCCACATATGCTCCTCTTCTTGATCTTTTACTCTTCTCCTTGGCTGGCTTTGTCCCCTTAATTTACTTTAATTGCTCCTGTTTCACCTAACCATTTGTCATGGTGCCAAACATTAGTAACAGCTAACATCTCCCTAGAGCTTACAAGGAATGCCACCCAGGATTTCATCTAATCCTCACAGCAATGCCATGAGGAAGGGATACCATCATCCCTATTTTATAGAGAAAGTTACGTAAGTTGCCTAGCGCCACACAGCTGTAAGTATGAAAGGCTGGGATGATTCAAGCCAACTCCAGAACCAGGTTCCTAATCAATTTTTTTTTTTGAGATGGAATCTTGCTCTGTCACCCAGGCTGGAGTGCTATGGCTTGCTCTCGGCTTACTGCAACCTTCGCCTCCTGATTCAAGTGATTCTCCTGCCTCAGCCTCCCAAGTAACTGGGAGTACAGGCACACAGCATGGTACCTAATTTTTGCATTTTTTTTTTAGTAGTCGGCAGGTGGCGGGGGGAGGGGGGGTCTCACCATGCTGGTCAGGCTGGTCCCGAACTCCTGGCCTCAGGTGATCCCCCGCCTTGGCCTCCCAAAGTGCTGGGATTATAGGCGTGAACCATCGCGCCCAGCCCTAATCATTTTTTTAATGGCAGTTTTTCTCATTACAGGGAGTGCTCTGAACACAGTTTACTCTTTTCACAGTTACTCAGGATCATCACTGTGAGCATTATGTAACGCACAGTGGTACCCTCAGGGGCTCTGAAGGTCTGTGGGGCTGCTTGTTCCCAGGCTGCAAAGCTTTCTGAGTTCTTGTTTCTGATTTTTATGGCTTTTCAATACCACACCCTTCTATCAGCTTGTCAGCTCTGTTGCTTCTGCGTCAGTTGGGAAACCAGCAGCCCCACCCTCTAACGTGCCAGAAATCAGGAAACCAGAAAACCATGCCTGTTAGCATTGTCTCTAAAGTATACAAGGTCTTTCTGTAAACGTCTTGGTTCCTGGGAGGGTTCCGAGAAGGTGAGGATGCTGGAGAGGTGACTTTTCTATAAGAGAGGGGTTAATGTACCCACTTTATAAACAAACATAGAATTCTTAGTGATCACTTACACTCACCAATTGGGTTAGTTTCACTAAAATGTGCCAGCCGTGGTACTCCACCATGTTGTGTTCTCCAGAACACCATGTCAAGAAGAGGGTGTCTCTAAATGAAATCTTTTACCCACAAAATAGGTCTGACACCTCCCTCTTTGCTTTTTTCTTCTTCCCAATCTTGGCCCAAGGCACATTTTTGGTGGGGGTTTTTGCTCAAGATTCCCCTGGATACATCAGTAACTTCTCTAAACTCTCTAATTACACAGAGATTTACAACCAGACTCCTGCTGATGATTTGACAACACACACATGAAAGAATGTTGGGAGGCCAGGTGTGGTACATGGGTAAGAGGTCGGAACTGCAGTGTTAGAAGTCAGGAAGATGGTTACTGGGGAAAAGGGCGTGAGGATGACTAGGAGGATGCAAGAATCA
Source organism: Cheracebus regulus (assembly GCA_963574635.1). Classification (NCBI taxonomy): domain Eukaryota; kingdom Metazoa; phylum Chordata; class Mammalia; order Primates; family Pitheciidae; genus Cheracebus; species Cheracebus regulus. The sequence continues at coordinate 2,527 of CAUYQU010051900.1, read as the reverse complement.
AGGAGGTTTTTGCAATGCCAGGAATGTTCTTTTTCTTGATCTGAGTGATGATTACGCCTGTGTATTCACTTTGTGAAAATTCACTTAGCTTATATATTTAGGGTTTATGTACCTTTTTATACAAATGTTATACTTCAAAAAAAGTTACTTAAGGGAAAAAAAGAGAGGCTTATCTTTTAAATACCACTGTAATGCTTCTAAACCACAGGAAAACAGAGGCTAAGAATAGGGTACTTTAAACTTCTTTATGGTTAAACCATGACAGCCAAGGATACATTACAAGTATTTTGGAGCTCAAAGCTATCACAGGCACACTCCCCATGGACTTTGTTCCCTAATGAAATAACGGCAGTCCTGTAACACATTATGGTATATTAGGCTAACAAGCCAAGCAGGCCCGGAAGTCTGACTTCTTCACAAGTGAACAGGCTTAATTCTTCATAAACTGAATGTACGGCTCATGAGCAAGTGATCTGAGATTTTGAAATGATCCTGACCAAAGTACCCTTTTCATTAAGTCTTTCCTTCTATAGCTTGAGTTCAAAGCGGATTCATTCATCTGATATTAAACATTTCACTTTTGTTGAAGCATGTGGTTTAGTTGCATAACATTTATGGAAGGAAAGTCATTCTGGGGAGAGGGGAATTTGTCAAAAAACTGAAGACATAAATGAATGCATTTGAAAAGACTGCTGCTCTGAAAGTTCTTTCTTAGTAAATGAGTGCTGAAGGCCTGCTAGGTAATTCAAACAGACATTTATAAATGGTGGGTGGACTTTGGAATTTGAAAACTCATATACAGGGTATGATTCATTTTTTCTAAATTCTGTTCCAACAAGATATATTATTTACAAGGCCATCAGGAGAGGGGGAAACTATCTCCAGGCAATGTTATTTCAGTTTCTAAAGGTAATCGTTTATTTTCCCATGCACTTAGGTAATGAGCTTTTGCCAACATAGATTAAAAAGTATAACTTTATAGTAGTACTTAACAAACAGTATGACTATGAAGTCCAATCTTATTTTTTTTAAAATGTATATCAACAAATGAGTGTTGTTAAACGGCCATCTATATGTTTATTAAAATATTTGTGTAATTACTCTTTCAGAAATATGCTTTGAGTCACACAAGAAAAATCACTCTTATCTTGTTCACTTGTTCTTAAACCCAAAACAGCACTTCCAGATGGATCTTAAGTTTTATTCCCTAGACATGGCTGTACATGAATATTGGCCATTTACAGAAACCAACAGGATACTTGAATAATTAAATATGAATGTACCTACTTTGAGGTTATTCACAACAGAGGGGGCTGTGAATGTCAAAGGGGAAAATGTAACCTTTACAATGGAAAGATGGAGGAGGAGCCACTTTAACCAAACAATCAAACTTGGTATTGTTAATGGGCAAGCCAGTTAGCACATGCCCCCTGATGTGATGCAACATAAATATATGGCACTACCTGTATGAAGTATCCTTGCCAAAACTGTTTGGTCTGAACCTCACCATACCTCGAGACTTAAGCCCTAGTAGATAAGAAGTAAAACAAGCTAAATAATAGCATGAGGGAACACTCAGACAAATCTAGAATGTGGCACATTCTCCAAGACAGCTGGCCTAAATCTTTCCCATGAGTGGCATGGGAAACAAAGACAGGGTATTTTAGAGATTTTTAAAAAGAGACTTAAAGAGACAGAACAATCAAATGCATTTATATGAACCTTAACTGGATCCTGATTTGAACATGCAAATCTATAAAATACATTCCTGAAGTAATTGGGAAAATTTGGTGATGGGCTGTAGAACAGATATTAACATGGATACCCTGTAAATTTTCTCAGGTGTAATAATGATAGTTATGCAGGAGAATGTCATTATAAAGAGATTCAGGCTGAATCCTAAATGGAATGAAGGGTCATGATATCTGCAATGTACATTCAAGGGCTCAGAAAAAAGATAATACAAATATGGCAAAATGTTATATTGGGTCAAAGTCAATGGCACACTGGTGTTCACTGAACTACTCTTCCTACTTTTCTGCATGTTTGAAAAGCTTCATAATAAAATATTGGGTTCTGATATGGCATATTCCACAATGAAATATACAGTGAATATTATACAGCAGTGAAAAAAAAATAAATACAGATGTACCCATCAATATGAGTAATCTTAGGAGAGTGGTTACACGTGTCACCAGGGTGGGCTACATCAGGTTCTGCAGCAATGTTGGTAATGGTCTAGGTTGTAAGTTGGGTGGTAGGTCCACAGGGGATTGTTTTATTATCGGGCTTCATAGTTCACATATATTCATATATTCTTCTGTGTCTGTCAAATATTTCACAGTAAAAATAATCATATAATGTCTGTCCATTAAAAAAGAAGTCCCTTGGAGAGATCCAAGATGGCCGATCACTAGCAGCTCAGGATTGCAGCTCCCAGTAAAAGCGCAGAGAGCCAGTGGACGCCACACTTACCGATAAATTTTTGCTGCCCACGGACCAGGACATTCCCAGCGGAGGAGCCCCA
>CAUYQU010051896.1:0-22953 GCA_963574635.1 Cheracebus regulus | reverse complement strand
GGAGTTCAAGACCAGCCTGACCAACATGGTGAGACCCTGTCTAGAAAAAAAAGAAAAGAAAACCTAAGTAGAGACCATTGTTAATTTTGTCTGTACTTATGTATACATTTGTCACAATCCTAATAAAACAGCCCAGCAGCAGCCCATGGTGTGGCCCCAATGTCCTTTCCTAGCCTTGACCTCTTCTTGACCCCTCTCTCGTGTTATACGTTCATGCTACACCGGAATGTCCTGGTGACTCTTGAAATGAAACATGGGATATTTAGTGACAAAGAATCATTTGATTCAAAGATAAAGAAGGATTGCAATTATTCATTCAGTTCAGGATTATGGTTAAAAAGCATAGACTCTAGAGCCAGAGTGTGTTCAAATCCTGGTCCTTATTAAACACGAAGCAATTATTATTTTAAAAAATGTGTTATTTGTACGAAGCATACCGAGGCTTGGAGAGGCCTTGTGACACAGCTCCTAAGTTGGGGAGCAGATTTCTAAGCCAAGTTATGAGAGCCTTTCTCCTGGAGGCCCCTTTGGCCCTCTCCCCACAGCCACTCAGCCATTCACGATCAGCTGTAACAAGAACGTAGGGCGAACGGTAATGAGGTCCTGAAGTGTCAAAAGCAGGAAGGGAGAAAATCTGGACGAAGGATGCGGAAAAGCTGCAGGATAGCAATGGAGTTAGGCCCTCACAGATGTTCATGGGGTGTGCGGAGCGGGTGCCTCAATAACCCGGTGGTGCGTTAAGGCGGGGCGTGGGCTCAGGAGATCGGGGTTCCAGTCCTGGCTCCGCGCTAGGTAGCTATGGAATGCTGAGAAGGGCGTGTTCCTCCTCTAGGCGCGTCTCCTACGGGACGGGTGCAGGGGGAGGGAGGGCGCGGGGTGCGGACGCTTCCAAGGAGAGAGCAGAGGCCAGGCGGCCCGGCTCAGAGTGCGGAGGCAGCGGTCAGTCGGCTGGAGTGGCCAGGCTTCGCAGTGCTAGGGCCGAGTTGGAGAGGAGCGTGTAAGTCTGTCGTGGACCCCTCAGCCGCGCTGGGGGCCAGCAGGGCCACAGGGCAGGGATGCCGTGGGAAGTGACCTTGGTGCCAGGGAGGGGGCACCCTGCGGTGATGGTGGCTGGCAGCACCGATTCCAAGCCGCAGCCACTAGAGGGCACTGTCTTCCAGCCGAAGCCGGAGTGACCCCAGTCGGCCCCGCGCTCCACTAGAGGGCGCTGTGTTGCAGCTGAAGCCGGAATGACCCCAGCCGGCCCTGCGTCCCGCTAGAGGGCACTGTCTTCCAGCCGAAGCCGGAGTGACCCCAGCGCGTCCTGCCATCCGCTAGAGGGCGCTGTCTTGCAGCCGGAGCCGCAGTGACCTCAGCCCGCCCCGAGTTCGTCACCCCCGCTAGCCAGGAAAAGCTAAACTAGGAGAGGAGACAAGGAGTTGCAAAATTGGGCCCGGTGGGTCCTGGGGACGCAGTATGTGCTAGAACGGCACCTGGCCCTCGACGCGGGGAGCGGGTGGTCGTGAGAAGTCTGGGAACTTCCCAGGCCACACACGCCAGGGGCGGGTCTCCCCTCTTAAACCGTGGCAAGCCCGGCGCGGGCAGGGAGGCGGTGCCCGTGGAGTTGGCGTCCTCACCTTCGGTCTTCCCCGGGGCCTCCCAGGCCAGCGCTCGCAGACAGCGGGACACGCTCCCCTCCCGCACCTTCAGGTGGGAGGCGCCTCGTGGGGTCCTGGCGTCTCCCGGGCGCCTGGGTTCAAATCTGAGCTTTGAGTGACCTCGCCCGGCCTCGCGTTCCTCCTGTGTTTAAGGCTCCCTCATGGACACGCGGTGACGGTTAGACGACACACAAAGCCTTGCCAGAGGTTTTCTGGGGAGGGCGGGGACACGACGACGAGGAAGAGACTCCATTTCCTTTGCCAGCAGAGCGCGGGTCTGACCCCTCACAGGAGCTGGAGGCCAGCTCTGAGCTCCGGAAACGCCTCTGTACGCAAGGATGCCCAGAAGGGTCTCATGTGCCGCAGAGACGGGGGCTCCTTTTTCAGTCTCCACAACCCCAGCGGCCTGAGAGCGGAGCCGGACGCGTTAGGAAACAGGTCTGCGCTGGCGGGGTTCCTGCTCAGCCCGGCCACGCAGGCACCTGACGCAAAGGCCCGTGGAGCCCTTCGGTGGTCTGGGAAGCCACGTGGAGCCGCTTCTCAGAATAACATTCAAAAATTCACAAGACAATGGGATGACAAAGGAAACATAACACCACGGCTGTCAAACCCCGGAAGACTGTGCGATAGGGCAGTGCGCGTGCTTCCTGAGACCTGGCGTCAGCCTAGTCACTGTCGCGACTGTCGTACTGCTGAGCGTTAGGGACGTTTGCAGAAATCCGTAACCACTCTAATGAGATTGGAAAACATTTGTCTTTTCTATTCCTTGCGAATTCTATTGCGGTTCATTGTCTACACTCATGACTGAAGCAAGTGCTCACTTTCAATTAAAGATTAGTGAAAAGCCGGGCGCGGTGGCTCACGCCTGTCCTCCCAGCTCTTTGGGAGGCCGAGGCGGGTGGATCACGAGGTCGAGAGATCGAGACCAGCCTGACCAACACGGTGAAACCCCGTCTCTACTAAAGAATACAAAAATTAACTGGGCGTGGTGGCACACGCCTGTAGTCCCAGCTACTCGGGAGGCTGAGGCAGGAGAATTGCTTGAACCCGGGAGGCAGAGATTGCAGTGAGCCGAGATTGCGCCTGGCACCTGGCGACAGAGTGAGACTCTCTCAAAAAAAACAAACAAACAAAAAAAAAAAAAAACTACTGAAAATACAGATATATTTTTCCCCCGAATTCACAAATCCCACGAAGGAATCTATTCCTGGACCTCTTGGCGGTCCATGGGCCTGCAGTAAGAACTCCTGCTGACCAGGCTCCTCGTTTTACAACTGGGGAAACTGAGGCAACCAGATCTCCTGGTTCTTTGGTTAAAGGACTTTCCACTGAAGTGTATAACTGTGGAACTTGGGGAAAATGATTTCTAAATCATTTTTTTAATCCTGAAATTTCCAGGTTTACTTTGTCAAAAACACACCAGTGGCTAGAAGCTTCTGTTGTTTCTGTCACCCCCACAGCACACCACGTAGGACATGAACTTCCCCCAGACGTGCCTCACGGGGCCAGCTGCAAGCCCTGTGGGGCCTCCGGCTTGTCTCAGCCCAGGCCTTGAAGGGCTCCGGCAGAACGTTGATCTAACTTTGGTGACTCCTCTGGTAACTAGAGGAATTCCTCTATTTGAGCAGTGTCAGAATGGGGCCAGGACCCCGAATGCTCGTGGAACCAGCGTGCTGGTCCAGCAGGCAGAAGTAACCTCTCGAACTCCTCAAGTGATCCACCCGTCTGGACCTCCCAAAGTGCTGGAATTACAGGCGTGAGCCACCTGCCTGGCCGATAACTTTAAAAATTATTTGTCTGGGGTCTCCCTATGCTGCCCCGCCTGGTCTTGAACTCCTGGGCTCAAGCAATCCTCCAGCCTTGGCCCCAAAGTGCTGGGATGCCAGGCCTGAACCACCCCCCCAGCTTCCCGCCCATTTCTGTTTTGCTCTGTTCTTCCTTGTTCAGTGATGGCTTGGGAGATTACAACGATTGTTAAAAGTTTAGTTTGAAAAGTTTTGGGAGGCTGAGGCAGGAGAATGGCTTGAACCCGGGAGGCGGAGGCTGCAGTGAGCTGAGATCATGCCCCTGCACTCCAGCCTGGGCCACAGAGCGAGACTCCATCTCAAAAAATAAAAAAGTTTCATTCTCCCCAGGTTCCAGAGGGCAGAGGACATTTCCCTTCAAAGAGCAGGTTTCTCAGGGACCCCATGGGAAGCCGGTCCTTGCCTGAGCTGTTCTGTCAACCGTCCGTCTCTCCCCCTGGACCCCAGATCCCCAACAGGCCTTTTTACCTCCAGACAGAAGTTCCTTCTTGCTGTCAGGCTGGGGTCTGGCGTTGAAATGAGCTGTGGTTCTCGGCTCGTTCTTGCACCTTGTCGAACCCCCGTCCCCCGGTTTCGTCGTGGCTCACACTTTCATGGCTGGTACACGTGGGCTTTGAAAACCACAGGATGGGTTGTCAGCACTGGGTTCCTCCTCCAGCCCTGCTGTGGATTTTCTTCTTTCTCTCCCGCGACTCGGCCTCCATTTCCTTTCTCCTTCTGAGCTCCTTGTTGTGTCTTTTTGCTGTTAGAAACAGACGAGGGTGCCCAGAGGGCTGAGAGCAAAACCACCCCTTAAAAGTATTTTCTTTATCCTGGGAAACAAAGATTTTGTATTTGCTAATTCATAAGGAAGGGACTGATGACAGAATAACTAGCAGACTAAAGGACAGAATGCCCTCTCCAGTATAGAGAGAGGTGCCAAGTCTTCTCCTGAGAGTAGCTTTGATTGGAAGTAGGACAGAGAACACAGCTGCCCCAGGCTGAAAGGGAAGGAGAGCAGGAAGCTGTCAGGAAAGCTTGAGTGCGGGTGTCGAGGGCAGGGGAGACCCCCAAAACGGTCCCCACGCGGCGGGGCAGAGGATGAATGACTGACCTTACCTTCCTGCCCTTTTTTCTTCCTCTCCCTCCCTTCTCTCTCTCTTTTCTTTTTCTCCCTGTTCTTTCTCTTTCTTTTCTTTCTTCTCTCCACAGGGTCTTGCTCTGTCATGAAGGCTGGAGTGTAGAGGGACAATCATGGCTCACGGCACCCCCAACCTCGGGGCCCAAGCAGTCTCCCCTCCGCCCCCAGCCTCCCAAGCAGCTCGGACCACAGGTGTGCGCCACCACACTGGGATCACTTTTTTTTTTTTTTTTTTTGAGATGGAGTCTTGCTCTGTCATCCAGGCTGGAGTACAGCGGTGTGATCTCTGCTTCCTGCAGCCTCTGCTTCCCGGGTTCAAGCAATGCTCCTGCCTCAGCCTCCCGAGTAGCTGGGATTACAGGCACATGCCACCATGCCCGGCTAATTTTTGTAATTTTAGTAGAGACAGGGTTTCACCATGTTGGCCAGGCTGGTCTTGAACTCCTGACCGCAAGTTATCTGCCCACCTTGGCCTCCCAAAGTGCTGAAATTACAGGCATGAGCCACCACGTCTGGCCAATAACTTTTAAAAATTATTTGTATGGGCCGGGCGCGGTGGCTCATGCCTGGAATCCCAGCACTTTGGGAGGCCAAGGCGGGCGGATCACGAGGTCAAGAGATAGAGACCATCCTGGCCAACATGGTGAAAGCTCGTCTCCACTAAAATACAAAAATTAGCTGGGCATGGTGGCGCGCACCTGCAGTCCCCGCTACCTGGGAGGCTGAGGCAGGAGAATCGCTTGAACCCGGGAGGCGGAGGTCACAGTGAGCTGAGATCGAGCCCCTGCACTCCAGCCTGGCGCCTGGTGACACAGCAAGACTCTGTCTCAAAATAAACAAAACAAAACAAACAAAACAGAATGAGCCTGGGGGTTGGGAACCCAAGTTGGGAAGGGGAGAGTCTCACCACCATCCTCGTCACAGAACCAGTCCACCGCAGACCACAGGACACCGGGTCCCATGGACATAAGCTGCTCAGCTGGGCCCGGTCTCTGCTGTCCCAGTTTCCTCACTTGCTGTCTCTATGATAGTGTTCCAACAAATGACCTCTCTGCTCTCTAAAGTGGAGACTTGTCCTTACTTGGCTCTATGGGATACCTTCCAAAGGCTGGCCCTGAGGACATTCAGCATTCCTTATCATCCAGGGACTCTAAAACTGCGATTACAGGCCGGGCGTGGTGGCTCACACCTGTAATCCTAGCACTTTGGGAGGTCGAGGCGGGCGGATCACAAGGTCAGGAGATCGAGACCATCCTGGTCAACACGGTGAAACCCCGTCTCTACTAAAAATACAAAAAATAGCCAGGCATGGTGGCACATGCCTGTAGTCCCAGCTACTCGGCAGGCTGAGGCAGGAGAATTGCTTGAACCCCGGAGGCAGAGGTCGCAGTGAGCCGAGGTCGCGTCACCACACGCCAGCCTGGGGACAGAGCAAGACTGTCACAAAAAAGAAAACACCCGTGATTATTAGCAACATGAAGAGAAGTAAAAGACAAGCAGATTGTGGATGAGTGGGGTTGGGGCCCCTCAGGTACTTGCAGATACACATGGTTATTGCAGGAAAACCTCAAAGTTCTGCAGAGACCTCAGGCTCGAAACGGAGTCACCGTGCACTTCCTTTCCGCCAGCCGTGCAGCGCCTGTCCAGCCTGCAAACGGCTGCGCGCACAGTTTTCTGCACACGTGGCTTTGGTCACTCCTCACAATGTTGTGTGTGCCGGCCTTGTGGGGTTGACAATGACTGAATGGGGCCTGCTCTCAAGACGCGCACACTGTTGAGAGAGGCTTGCATCCCCAGGAGACGACGCAGAGCGCGCCGAGAGCTCTAAGTACCCCAGGAGTGGGACGGACCCCGGGAAGGGGGGAGGAAGAGGAGAGTGCCCTGTGGGGCCGACTGTGAGGCGCTCTGTGTGGACAGCGAGGCATTTGCACTGAGCGTTGAAAGAAGGAAGGACTTCACACGGCAGGGGAAGAGGACAGCATGAGCCGGCAAGGGCAGGGACCTCTGGGGCGGCTTGGAAGTCAGCGAAGCAATGAGGTGGCTGAAGTCTAGGCTGCTCGCGCCCATCCACGGCCTCCCAAAGATGTATCCTGTGGGCCTTTGAATGTCCAGTTACCCAACTTAGCAACGGACAGATTGTATTCAAGATACTAATGGTACGCACTCGACATTCAAACAATGAAAAACTGGGCGCAGGTAAGATGGAAGTAAGATGGAATCGTGTTTCCATCTTATTTCTCTAGAGCCGTAGAGCTGTGGGGTTTTGGCGGGGCGCAGCGGTTCACGCCTGTGATTTTGGCCGTCGGATCACGAGGTCAGGAGATCGAGACCAGCCTGGCTAACACAGTGAAACCCCATGTCTACTAAAAATACAAAACAATAGCGAGCGTGGTGGTGCGTACCTGGGGTCCCAGCTGCTCCGGGGGCTGGGGCGGGGGAATAGCTTGAACCCGGGAGGCGGAGCCGAGATCACCCACTGCACTCCGGCCTGGGCCACAGAGCGCGACTACGCCTCAAAAAAAAAAAAAAAAAAGAATGATGGGGCTTTGGGTTTGCGGGGTCTTCTGGTCCCTGGAGGCGCAGACACTTGCATGTCAGCGGTTCTCAGATCTGCGCGTCGATCGGAGTTACCTGGAGGGCTTGTCTGAGCAATTCGGGTGGCCGGGCCAGCCGCAGAGCGCCCGGCTCAGTGGGCCTCAGGGCCGGGCTGGGGGTCCAGGACACTGCGTTCCTAACCAGTTCCACAATGCTCCTTGCAAACTGTTCTGGGTAACGATACCTTCGTATCCCCTGCTGAAATCACTCCACTCTTCTGCCCTTACGACCTCCCGACGTAGCTACCCAGTATGCCCTGTGGAATACTTCCGGCTTTTTGTTTTTTTGTCCCCAGGCTGGAGAGCACCGCGGCATCAGCCCACTGCAACCTCCGCCTCCCGGGTTCAAGCGATTCTCCTGCCTCAACTTACCAAGCAGCTGTGAATACAGGCCGGCGCCACCCTGCCCAAGTAATTGTTGTTCGTATTTTTAGTAGGGACGGGGTTTCCCCATGTTGGCCAGGATGGTCTCGACCTCCTGACCTCATGACCCGCCCGCCTCGGCCTCCCAAAGTGCTGGGATTACAGGCGCCAGCCACCGCGCCCGGCCATACTTCAAGTCGCTAAAACTTCTTCCTCGTGTTGCTGTGAGTCCTGCCTTCCTTTAACTTTCAGCTAATTCTTCTGAGGGCCCCACACAGGCCATGTCTGCGGTTGGCAGGCACGTCTCAGGCACAGGAGGAGACCGCCTGGGTTTACACCCTGACGCCACCATTTACCATGTGACCTGGGGTAAGTCATTCAATGTTCCTGTGTTTTCTTCAACCATAGAATGGGGATCATAATTGCAGTTCTATCACAGAACTGCTGTTTAGAGTAAATGAGGAAAATGTGTAAAACAATTGACATGGTGCTTGGCGTAGAGTAAGTACTCAGGTGTGGGCTAGTGTCATTACCTAGTTTTATTTTCCTCCCTCCCTTCCTTCCTTCTCTCTTTCTCTTTCTCCTTTCTTCCCTCCTTCCCTCCTTCTTCCTTCCTTCTCTTTCTCTCTTTTCTTTCTTTCTGACGGAGTCTCCCTCTTGCCCAGGCTGGTGTGCAGGTGGCACAATCTCGGCTCCCTGCAACCTCCATCTCTTGGGTTCAAGTGATTCTCGTGCCTCAGCCTCCCGAGTAGCTGGATTGTAGCCACACACCATCACGCCTGGCTAGGTTTTTGTATTTTTCAGTAGAGATGGGGTTTCACCATGTTGGTCAGGCTGGTCTTGAACATCTGACCGTAGGCGATCTGCCTGCCTCAGCCTCCCAAACTGCTGGGATGACAGGCGTGAGCCGTCGCACCTGGCTGTCATTACCTAGTTTTCCTTCCTACTCAGGAGTCTATCGAATCTCTGAAGAAAGTTAATCATCCTAATGTTTCTCCTTTCTGGGCTAAATGTCTCCAGCTCCTGCCATGATTTCTGATTACTTCCATGCTTTCGTGGTTTCAGTATTTCGTTTGTCCTTTCTGCCCTTCTCGGAATACAGTCCGGTTTGTCAGTCTCCCTTGTCAGCTGCGTGGCTCAGCCTGCCACCTGCCTCAGCTTTGTCCGGGTCTCATCTGTTCACTGCAGCCAAAGGTCACTTTAGCGTTGTAGCTGTTTCCACATTTCGCCGGACTCTTTCAGACTTCCAGGCCATAAAGGTGCCAGAGGTTGCAGCTGCGTGCAGAAAGCAGCGCTCATTCTCCTGTCACATTTCCCTGTGTTGCTTAGCACGTGCGAGTTTGGGGAGTGTGAGTCAGGGAGAGTGACTCTGACCTTGGCCAGCTCAGGGCCTGCTGTGACGGTTGCTGAGCAGTCCCAGTGGCTGTAGGGAAGCACATTCGAGGCTCCAGGGGCCTGGTGGGAGGCTCGGCTTCTCCCCCCAGAAGGGTGAACTGGCACCTGGCACAGCCAACAGTTTTCTAGAAGGAAACCAAGCCTCAGAGCCGGAGGCACAGACGGCAAAGCTGTGCAGGCGTTTCAGCCCGTACCCCAGCCACTGTCCCTGCAGGCCTTTCGCCCAGAGTAATTGATAATAGATTATGATAGAATGTGGAGAGAGAGAGTCAGGGCTGGTTTTGGGTTTTTTTTGTCTGTTTGAGATGGAGTCTTGCTCTGTTGCCCAGGCTAGAGTACAATGGCACGATCACAGCTCACTGCAGCCTCCACCTCCTGGATTCTCCTGCCTCAGTTTCCCGAGTAGCTGGGACTATAGGCACGCACCACCATGCCTGGCTAAGTTTTGTATTTTTAGTAGAGACGGGGTTTCTCCATGTTGGCCAGGCTGGTCTTGAACTCCTGACCTCGGGTGATCTGCCTCCTTGGCCTCCCAAAGTGTTGGGATTCCAGGCGTGAGCCACCGCGCACCTGACCTCAGGACTGTGCTGTTGTGGAGACGGTGGCAGTTTCAGGGATCTGGGTATCAAGATGACGGGCAGGCCCTGGAAAAACGTCTCTCTCAGCCTCCCTTCTAATTTCCAGCCTTTGGTGAATGGCTCACCAGGTATCCCCAAGTTCTGTCTTTTAAAACAGAAGGCAAAGAAAAATCTGTGCAAATCACTTGATGTCCTGGAGAGCCTTTCTGGTGACTGAAGACACCAGGTTCATTTGCGGTCAGGCCTCCTCCTGAGGGAGCCCCGGCCCGTGGGGCTGCCGGCTCTAACACTGCCACAGGGGCTGCATCCCGATTTATACAGGAGAACCTGAGTTTCTCCAGGACACACCAGCCTCATGGCAGAAATGGCTGCCGTCCCAGCTCTGCCTGTACGGTGGGCTGGGTTCCCCTCACCCATCCACACACTCTGCCGTGTGGATGCCTAGGGGAATGCGCCTTTCCGCATCGCAGGCCACTGCCTGCTGGACGCCACAGTGACAAGGTGTGGCCTGCCGCTGCAGGTCCCCCATCCTCCTTCACTCATCACCCACGAGAGCTGCCTGCAAGCCACGCCGTGTGAATCCCAGTGCAGGGCTCCTCGGAAAGGCGCCTGCCAGGCTGTCTTTGGCTGAAGAAGTTGGGGAAGCTGGTCTCCCACACTTGGCAGTGGCCATTATTTCTCAACCTTCCCTCAGGCATGAGGTGTCCTAGGCCTTGATTCCTCATTCTTCCATCAGGGATTTAACATTTACTCTCCCTAGTATTTTCATTTGATCCAGAGGAATTAATAGTACATAGCAAAGGGTGCTTAGAAAAAAAATACTCTACTGAGAGTGGAATTGTAGGCACTCCTACAGCTGTCTGGAGGCACAGACGCTGCCTTCTACCCTAAGGCAAACCGCAGGGGGCCATCCTCATGCTGACCTGGGCTTCAAAGGAGACAATGTACTTTCTTCAGTGGATAATGAAGACAAGCATTGGTCAGGTGTGGTGGCTCACACCTGTAATTCCAGTACCTCGGGAGGTCGAGGCAGGTGGATCCCTTGAGGTCAGGAGTTCGAGATCAACCTGGCCAACATGGTGACACCCTGTCTCTACAAAAAATACAAAAATGAGCCCGGCGTGGTGGAGCATGTTTGTGATCCCAGCTACTCAGGAGGCTGAGGAAGGAGGATCACTTGGACCCGGGAGACGGAGGCTGCCGTAAGCTGAGATCGTACCCCTGCACTCCAGCCTGGGTGACACAGCAAGACTACGTTAAAAAAAAATGACAAGTATTGCTTTTTCTTCTGGCAAGAATCTTTTCTTTCTTTCTTCTTTTTTGAGATGGAGTCTCGCTCTGTTGTCTAGGTTAGACGGCAGTGGTGTGATCTCGGCTCTCTGCAATCTCCGCCTCCCGGGTTCAAGCGATTCTTCTGTCTCGGCCTCCTAAGTAGCTGGGACTACAGGTGCCCACCACCAAGCCCAGCTAATTTTTTGTATTTTTAGTAGAGGTGGGGGTTTCACCATGTTGGCCAGGCTGGTCTCGAACTCCTGACCTCAAGTGATCCACTTGCCTTGGCCTCCTAAAGTGCAGGGATTACAGGCGAGAGCTGCCATGCTCAGCCTCCTGGCAAGAATTCTAAGCAACAGAGAAAACAGGACGGGCACAATTAGTTTGCTTTCCAAGCTAGAAGGTCAGGGGGCACTGGAAACTTTCTGGGGTAGGTAATACTTTGAGATGGAATGTCTTTTTTTTTTTTTTTTGAGACAGAGTCTCTCCCTCTTGCCCAGGCTGGAGTGCAATGGCACGATCTCGGCTCACTGCAGCCTCCACCTCCCACTCTCCTGGAATGTCTTTTAATTAATTAATTATTTATTTATTTAGAGATAGATCTTTCTCTTTTGCCCAGTGTTGAGAAATGTTAAGTTTGTGAATATTGAGAAATGCTGAGTGTGTATGATAGAATATATTGTGTCCTAGGAAGAACAATGGCAAGAAAAACCTAACCCGCCCCCGCCTCCCTCGACAAGTAGAAAACTACTTGGGGCATGTCGAAATGGCAGGACAACGCATAAATATCACACACCGGTTATGACAATTCTTTAAGATAGCGGCCCCTGCCCCTGTGGCTCCCTCATGGAGAATACCTTTCAGCTCGTCTGTGATCAGTGGTGAGGGGCGCCAGCTGCCTACTTGGCATATTTTGTGTTATGAGAAAATACTGAACATCTGTTTGTTGATAACGATCACCTGGTCAGAGAGAATCAGGGTGTGGGTCAGAGTCTGCTCCAGGCCTTCAGCCCCGGAGGCTCTCCGTGCGATAGGCTGCGGCCCCGGACAGACCCACTTTGCTGCTCTATCTGGGTGTCTGCCTCTCAGTTCCTTCAGTGCCGCCTGGGAGGAGGTCTTGTGGCCGAGCGGGCTCTTGGTAGCCCAGGCTGGAGTGCAGTTGGTACAATGATAGCTCGCTGCAGCTTTGATCTCCTAGGCTCAAGTGATCCTCTCATCTCGGCCTCCTGAGTTCCTGGGACTACAGGTATGAGCTACTGGGTCCAGCAGGGATGTCTTTTAAATCAAGCTACAGACGTGGGCCACTGGGCTGTTCATAATTCCTGATTCTTTCTCACTGACGCTTTACCTCTGCATGGGACGGTCCCCAGAGGATGAGGTCAAGCTGAGCCTGTGGCCTTGAGATCCCTGACACGTTCCTTGCTCTCTATTCCTGTTTCCCATCTGGGGCATCTGGGGGCCCTTGAAGGTCTGGCTCTTTAAGGCAGAATCCAAACTGCCCAAGGACCACTGATTGTTCTGTGTCTCTCGGAAAGGGGCAGCAAATACCTTTTCAGTCCACACTCCAAGAGTGCCCAGAGCTTGGTACATGCAGGAACCCAGAACGTGGCATGTTCTTCTTCTGCGAGATTTTCTCCTTTTTTTTTTTTTTTTGAGACGCAGTTTCACTCTTGTTGCCCAGGCTGGAGTGCAGGGGCGCAATCTCGGCTCACTGCAACCTCCACCTCCCGGGTTCAAGCAATTCTCCTGCCTCAGCCTCCCGAGTAACTGGGACTACAGGCATGTGCCACCATGCCCAGCTAATTTTTGTATTTTTAGTAGAGACAGGGTTTCACCATGTTGACCAGGATGGTCTCGATCTCCTGACCTTGTGATCCGCCTGCCTTGGCCTCCCAAAGTGCTGGGATTACAGGTGTGGGCCACCGCGTCTGGCCCATGTGAGTTTTTCTTACAGTGAAAAGGATTGTGTATTCTGATTCCTCAGCTGGGAAAAAGAACAATGAGTGAATTCCTACTCGCAAGTGTTAAGAATTCACAGCTCTTCAAGGACCCTCAGGCCTCCCCTGTCCTGACACCTGTTACTGGGAAGAACTCGAAAGTTCCAATCAGCATTCATGTGGGGCCACAGTGTGTGCTGCAGCCAAGTGGCATTGCCCCGTCTCCAGCCTGTGGCCCCACACTGCTGTAAAACATTTATCTCAGTCTTGCATCTGAACCCTGGCCTAATAAATTCCTCCAAAGGTATGCAGACTACACGAGGCCAGAGTAACAGAGAGACTGGAGAGGGAGCCTGTCATAAATATCGACTCTCGACAGGGACCGGAGACCACTGGAGCTTGAAATTCCAGGTTCCGAGTAAGTTAATGAGCTACTGAAAAGACAAGGTGATACTAGGGCAATCAGACCTGAAGATGGAGGGAAAATCTGAGGATACCCACCAAGCCAGGCAGACTGTATAGTGGGAAGAGCATTGGCCTTAAAAGCAAAAGCAGAGGGGTTTTAGCCATGTTTTTGCCTGAGGCGGCTTTGGCTAAGTCACTTCACCTCTCTGAGTCTTTGTGTTTTTGTTTTTGTTTTTTTTTTGAGACAGAGTCTCACTCTGTCACCCAGGCTGGAGCGCAGGGGCGCGATCTCGGCTCACTGCAACCTCCACCTTCTGGGTTCAAGCGATTCTCCCGCCTCAGCCTCCTGAGTAGCTGGGACTACAGGCGCGTGCCACCGCGTCCAGCTAATGTTTGTATTTTTAGTAGAGACGGGGTTTCAATATCTTGGCCAGGCTGGTCTCAAACTCCTGACATTGTGATCCACCCGCCTCGGCCTCCCAAAGTAGTAGGATTACAGGCGCGAGCCACTGTGCCCGGCCAAGTCTTTGTTTTATAATAAAGAAAAATTGAGATGACACAATCCAATAACAAAAACAACTTGATTTTTAAAATGGGCAAGCAAATTGAATTGACATTTATCTAGAGAAGATATACAGATGGCCAGTAAGCACACAAAAAGATAGCCAGCATCATTACTCATCAAGGAAATGCAAATCAAAACCACAAAGATGTTGCCTCAAACCCACTAAAATGGGCATTATGAAAACAAAACAGGTCGGGCGCGGTGGCTCACGCCTGTAATCCTAGCACTTTGGGAGGCCAAGGTGGGTGGATCACCTGAGGTCAGGAGTTCAAGACCAGCCTGGCCATCATGGTGAAACCCCATCTTTAAAAAAAAAAAAAGAAAGAAAACAAAACAGAAAATAACAAGTGTTGATGAGAATGTGGCGAAATGGGAACCTTCTGTGTTCCTGGTGGGAAAGTAAAGTGGTGCAGCCACTATGGAAAACAGTGTGGTGTTTCCTTAAACAATTAAACATATGCCTGTAATCCCAGCACTTTGGGAGGCTGAGGTGGGCGGATCACGAGGTCAAGAGATCAAGACCATCCTGGCCAATGTGGTGAAACCCCAGCTCTACTAAAAAAAAAAAACACAAAAAGTAGCGGGGCATGGTGGCAGGCGCCTGGAGTCCCAGCACTTTGGGAGGCCGAGGTGGGCGGATCATGAGGTCAAGAGATCAAGACCATCCTGGCCAACATAGTGAAACCCCAGCTCTACTAAAAAAATACAAAGATTAGCTGGGCGTGGTGACGCGCGCCTGGAGTCCCAGCTACTCGGGAGGCTGAGGCAGGAGAATTGCTTGAACCCGGGAGGTGGAGGTTGCAGTGAGCCGAGATTGTGCCATGGCACTCCAGCCTGGCGACGGAGCGAGAGTCTGTCTCAAAAACAAAACAAAACAAAACATATGATCCAGCAATTCAATTACTGGGCAAATACCCAAATGATTTGAAAACAAGGACTTGGACAAATATTTGTTCATGCATTTTCATAGCAGTGTTATTGACTACAACGAAAACGTGGTAGCAACCCATTCCTGGATGGATGAATAAATGTGGTTTATGTCCACAGTGGAATATTAGTCACTCTTCAAAGGAAGAAAATTTGGTCATGTACTACAACTTGAAGGAACATTGAAGATATCTGCTAAGTGAAATAAGCTGGTCATAAAAGGACAAATAATATCCGATTCCACAGATAGAAGGTGCTTAGAGTAGTCAAATTTGTAGAAACAAAGTAGAAAAGTGGTTGCCAGGGGCTGGGGAGGAAGGAATGGAAAATCATTATTCATTAGCTACATAGTTTCGGTTTGAGAAGATGAAAAACTTCTGGAGCTGGATGGTGGTGAGGGCTGCCTGAGAGTGTGAAAGTACTTAATGCCATTGAATTATATACTCAAAATGATTAAAATGGTAAATTTTTTGTTATGAATATTTTACCACAATATATATCTATGTTTTGAAACAAGTTCTCACTGTGTCGCCCAGGCTGGAGTGCGGTGGCGCGATCTCGGCTCACGGCAGCCTCCGCCTCCCAGGCTCAATCCATCCTCCCGCCGCAGCCTCCTGAGTAGCTGGGACCACAGGCACCACCACACCCGGCTAGTTTTTGTGTTTTTTGTAGAGACGGGGTTTTGGCCTGTTGCCCAGGCTGGTCTCAAACTCCTGGACTCAAGCACTCTTTCCGCCCCCGACTCCTAAAGTGCTGAGATTATACGCATGAGCCCCCTGGGCCCAGCCAATTTTTAAAAATTCATACAATAACAACTATTGATACATGAAGGTGAGACCCAGAGAGTTCAAAATGAGTTACTCTAGATCAAACACCTGGGAAATGGCAGTCAGAATTGGACCCAGGTGTTCTTTCTTTCTTTCTTTTTATTTTTTCCTGGAGACACGGTCTTGCTTTGTCACGAGGCTGGAATGCAGAAGCATGATCACGGCTCACTGCAACCTTTGCTTCTCAGGTTCAAGCAATCCTCCCACCTCAGCCTCCAGACAGCTGGGACTACGGGGTTAATTTTTGAACCTTTTGTAGAGGTGGAGTTTCACCGTGTGGCCCAGGCTGGTCTCGAACTCCTGAGCTCAAGCAATCCACCCGCTTTGGCCTCCCAAAGTGCTGGGATTACAGTGAACTCAGGTGTTCTGATCCTAAATCCAGATTTTCCCATTCTACCTTCTGCTCTGAAAGATATAGAGGAGGCCGGCAGGGCTTAGCCTTCAGGTGGAGGAAGATGAGCTGGTATGAGGAAGCTGCTCGGCGTTTGTCACTGTAAACCGTTTACTCACTGGCTCAGGTCATGCCTTTGTTGGGGGCAAAGCCAAGACCCAGCAAAGACAAATGGCCCTTCCAGTGTGGGTGGAAGAGGGCTGAGGTCACCCCGTCCTCGGCCTGCGGTCCGCTTTGCTTCGGTGCCGGGAGCAATCCCTTGCCCTGATTTGCAGTGTGGGCTGGGGATCCAGGTCAGTGAGAAGCCCGGTGCTAGAACCGTCTGTGTGGGCGCTGCCTATTGATAGGGATCAGCTGCCGACCGTGGCTGGGGCGGAGCACGCCGGCCGCAGCCCACTGCCCAGGCAGCAGGATGCAAGAGTGTGTAAGAATGACTTCCACCTGCCCTGCTGGGCTAGCCCTAGAGGCTCTGAGTGCCTGAAGGGGAAGACAATTATCGCTAGGCTGGAGAACAGAAAGAGCACCCTCAGGTGAGAAAGATTTTTAAAAAAGCGAGGGGAGAGAGTGGATAAGAAGGAGGAGGAAGCCTGGGACACAAGAGAAAGGGCTTTGCTTGCTGAACTCCCAGGGAGCACGCAAGTGAGAATCCAGGGAGGAGGGAGGCCGCATGGGTGGCCTGAGTGCTTGGCCCCATTTCCTGGGGCTTATTGGCCTCCTGGGTGGGAGTTTTACAGGCTCCTGCTCCTTGGGGAGGCCTCAGTGATTGAGGATGGTCCTGCATGAGTCTCGGCCCTGACCCTAGGATGGGGACGGGAGGATCTTAACAGGACTGGGGGTTGGCTGGGTATGACCGAGGCATCTGCCAAAGGAGCGGACCAAGGAAGCCGAGGCCCCCTCCAGGCTCCTTCGCCCCTTCTCGTTCTCCCGGAGCGGCTGGCGGGCATTGGCACCCCTGCAGGGCCAGAGCGCTCAGTTTGCTGAGGCTGTCAGGTTTTCCAGCTCAGGGCCCAGTCCGCTGGCAGGAAGCAGGACAGAGGTCACTTGAATTCAGACCACACATCCCTGTTAAATACATCAGCTTTTAAACCAATCTTTGTTCAAAGTCCAGTGAGTTGCAAGCCGACTGCTCACCCACAGGGACAGAATTCCCGAGCGAACGCACAGCGCGGCTCCTCTTCCAGCTCCAGGTAAGACCTGCTCCTGTCCCCTGAGGATACTGGCCACCGGGGCCTGAGCTACCTTCTTTCCTTTTTCTTTCTCCAAGCCAGTAGCTGGCTGTCGAGGGCAGAGAAGAGCCCCGTGGGGAGGGAGCCAGCCCCCTTTGATGGTGGTTGGGGGTGAGGGATTATCCACACTCAGATTCTTTCTGCTGGAGACTCCCCTCACCCTTGCAGGCTAGGATCTGCTTCACAAAGAAATTGGCAAACTGATCTCAGGAAAAGCTTTCCCTGGGTCGGACAGGGGTTTGATGTGCAGCCAAAGGGTGTGAGGCAAGACTTCGCCGGGAGCCAGGTGGATACACCTGGGATCTTCCTACTGGTGCAGGGGCCTTGGGTAGCAGGGAGGACTTTGGAAGCAGCTCTTAAATGACACAGCCTAACTTAGCTTGCCCACAGATAACAAGCAGGCATCTTTCCCCTGTATCACACTGGAGCACTAAGACATGAGGAAAACCAGTGGATTTCCAGGCTGGCTGAATTTTAAAACATAGATTCCCCAGGTTCTCGCTTTTGGGATTTCTAAGTCTCCAGGTCTTGTGTGAATTGAGAGATCTTTATCTGAAAACTCTCCCAGATGATTCTGATCAGTGCAGGTAGGTTTGGAAAGCACTCGCTGTTTATTTCCTAAGCAGAAGACTCATGAGACTTACATATGACACTTACCTAAGGCTTCACTAGCTATCAGGACTGCTGGTCTGGGTTGGAGCCGGCTGTGAAGATTTGGTTGGCTCTGAGGAACACTCTTCTTTATTTACTAAAATCTCTGCAATGTGTTGCCATAGCAGCTTTCAGTCTTGTATCCAGAAGCCGAGAGCGGGGAGTGGGGACCGCCTCAGGGAAGGATTGTCCAGTCACCTGAGGTCTGCAGCAAATCACTCGTGGTCTTTGAATTCCTGTTCTGATAGTAAGTTGTGCTTATCTTTGACTTTTGTACGTTCTGCACCACAGGGTGTGAAGCTGCTGGTAGTGATGTCTTAGACTCATAGACCACTTGCTAGGCAGCTACTCCTCATCCAGCAGAAAGAACACAGGACTGGAATACAAATCATCAGAGTTTTGATTCCGTTGCTAGTGACAGGCCATTAGACAAAATAGCCATCTGGAGCCTCAATTTCATTGTCAAGTGAAGGCCTGTCATCTTTCCTCCAAGAGTGTACTGAAGGCCGGGCATGGTGGCTCATGCCTGTAATCCAAGCACTTTGGAGGCCAAGGCAGGCAGATCACCTGAGGTTGGGAGTTCAAGACCAGCCTGACCAACATGGTGAAACCCCGTCTTTAAAAAAAAAAAAAAAAAAAAAAAGAGTGTACTGAAAATAAAATTATAAGTACAAATGTGTGTCAGGCATGGTGGCTCATGCCTCTAATCCCAGCACTTTGGGAGGCCGAAGTGGGAGGATCACTTGAGCCCAGGAGTTTGAGACCAGCCTGGGCAACGAAGTGAGACCCTGTCTCTACAAAAAATAATAATAAATTAAGCCCATGGGGTGGCATGTGCCTGTGGTGAGGCTACAGTGAACCACGATTGCACCACCGCACTCCAGCCTAGGAGACGGAGTGAGACCGTGTCTCAAGAAAACAAAAAACTGAATGTTTTCCAGCTCAGGGCTCAACCAGCGGGCAGAACGCAGGACAAAGGTCACTTGAATTCAGAACACACATCCCTGTTAAATACATCAGCTTTTGAAAACAGAGCGTAAGATGCCTGGATTTCAAATGTGTATATCCAAAGTCTCTGTAGAATAGTGGGAAGAGACAAACTGCCTTCAGTTGGGAGACCTTGTCCTTGTCTTTTAATCTCCTTGAGCCTCCGTTTGGTCACTTACGAATGAGGAGCTGGCCAAGCGTAAGATAGATCCTGGAGCCTTGAAGGCGAGCTCCCCAGGAAGAACTTTCTAAATCAGCCTTGCACCTCCGTGCCACCCGTATCTCTATAATTCACAGCCTTTATCATCAGAAGTCATCTCATTGCGGCCAGGCGCAGTGGCTCACGCCTGTCATCCCAGCACTCTGGGAGGCTGAGTGGGCAGATCAGCTGAGGTCAGGAGTTTGAGACCAGCCTGGCCAACGTGGTGAAACCCCGTCTCTACTAAAAATACAAAAAGTAGCTGGGCGTGGTGGCGCAGGTCTGTAGTCCCAGCTACTCGGGAGCCTGAGGCGGGAGACTCGCTTGTACTTGGAAGGCGGAGGCTGCAGTGAGCCGAGACTGTGCCATTGCACTCCAGCCTGGTGACAGAGCGAGACTCTGTTTCAAGGGAAAAAAGTCATCTCATTTTACTGTTTACTGTCACCTTTGCCAGATGTTAAGCTTCAAGAGTGCAGGGATCTTGTCTTTTGTGTTACCTGCTGTATTACCAGCCCCTTGAACACGACCTGGCACAGCAGATGTGCATAAATGCAATTAGTGTGGCAGGGAGGAGCTGGAAGAACAGATGCAGATAGTGGTGGCTTTGATAAGGTGTTCCTCGGGAAAGGAGATTGAAGGACTCCCAACACTCTCTCAGGACATCCAAAGTCCAGGCTCTGATCATGTGGGAATGGGTTTATCTGGCCACATCGTACATTCATTTTACAGGAACGCGATGAGAGTAGCAAGCTGGAGCTAGACATGTTTTCCAGACGCTCTCAGCAACTTCTTTCTCTGGTCCTTCATGAGGTACTGCCCAGATTTCCTTAATCTCTTTTCCCGGTGGGTATCATGGCTAAGTGATGAAGAAAATGAACATGGGGATTGAAAACCTGCACTCCAGATCAGGCTGACTTTTACTCTCTAA
The DNA here is from genome assembly GCA_963574635.1 of Cheracebus regulus. Taxonomy (NCBI): domain Eukaryota; kingdom Metazoa; phylum Chordata; class Mammalia; order Primates; family Pitheciidae; genus Cheracebus; species Cheracebus regulus. Next base: position 3,146 of record CAUYQU010051896.1, on the reverse strand, counting down.
GCTTCTGTTTCCTCATCAGTCAAATGGGCCTATTAGGACCTAGTTCCGGAAGTTATGAGGGTTAAATGAATGCACATAGTGCCTAGTACCTCGTAAGTGCTACTGAGATAACCTTCAGACAGCTTTGCGGTTACATGACCCCTGGAAATGAAAGAACCCAGGGAATGGCAGGAGTTTTGATAAGTAGAAAAGATAGCCCTAGTCGACTTGGTGCCAGCTAGAGAAGGTTTGCTCTTGGTCTGAAGCAGTCACTGGTTTCTGAGGTGTCAAGACTGGTTAGAGGCACAGATACTTGGCATTCACAAAGCTGCGTAGAACGATGGGGTCCCCTGGGGACACAAAACTAAATGATCCAGAAAAGCCCGTGGGCTTTCCACCAGTTGTATTGAGTACATACTTGATGATGTGAGAATAACGAAAGCGGTTATGGTACCTGCTCTTAAGAAAGCTCGTCTTGGGCTGGGCTTGGTGACTGACACCTGTAATCCGAGCACTTTGGGAGGCCAAGGCGGGTGGATCAGGAGGTCAAGAGATTGAGACCAGCCTGGCCAACGTGGTGAAACCCTGTCTCTACTAAAAATACAAATATTAGCTGGGCGTGGTGGTGTGTGTCTGTAATCTCAGCTACTTGGGGGGCTGAGACAAGAGAATCGCTTGAACCTGAGAGGCGGGGGTTGCAGTGAGCCGAGATCATCCCATTGTACTCTAGCCTGGGCGACAAGAGCAAGATTCTGTTCTTAAAAAAAAAAAAAAAAAAGCTTATCCTGCTGGAGACACACGACATGGACACTGAAGCTCCTTTGTAGTCTACTGGACTGAGTCTGGGGTGCTTCACAGTCGACTTCTTTCTTTCAACATCTAACTGTGCTCTGATTTTTCTGCACCATTCACCATTCTGGGAATGCAGCTCGTGCGTTCCTTCTGTCTGTGATGATTCCCTCTTCCCAGTCTGACCGCTTTTATTTCCAGAATACAGCCTACACCTCAGGCTTGGGAAGCAGGGTAGATGGTGGAAGGAAGCCAGACTCAGCTGGGTTTGAATCCAGGCTCTGCTTATCCAAATAGCCAGGGGAAACCATGTTAACTTTTCAGACTCTCTTTTCTTTTTCCTTGTAAAATGGCCATCAGAATAGAATCGGAACCCATGAAAAGTACCTAGGCTGGTTCCGATTCCTAGTAGGCGGTCAATAAATATGTAGAACAATAAGAAAGCCTTCGTATTTAAATACTATTAAATATCAAATATTGTCCAGCAGTTATGCTTCCTGACTCTCCCCTCTCGACTCCAGGCTCTTTCAGGGCAGACGGTGGCTCTTCTGGGTTGAATCCTGATACCTGCCTTGCAGTAGGTATTACATATAGCTTGTTAAGTATATGAGTGAGAACTGAAATTCAGATGATGAAACGATACCTTCAGACTGTGGTGGTCATGGAAAGATTCGTATATAATCTAGAATTTGAACTGAGCCTTGAAAATGGTAGGTCTTAAATTCGTTCACTTGGAAAACGTGTTTACTTAGCACCGACTGTGAATAAGTAGTCAGAAGTGGGGAAGAGATTCCAGGCAGAGCACGGGGCATGAGCAGAGGGCAGGCTCATGTGGGTGGCCATGCAGAGGCCAGACGGGGCTTGCTGAGGAGCTGGGGGCCCGAGGGAGGGCTGGGTTATGCTAAGCCTCAGTGCCTGAGCAAGAAGAGTGAACTTCTTTTTCTTGAATGATTTTTTTTTGATACTGTAATATAATAAAATCAAGGTCAGAAAGTTTGTCTTGAGGCAGCACTCATGTAGTCTAGACATACCAATAGAAGTGAGGGGAGTAGAAATGCAAGTTCAAAAATGGAACGCAGAATGCCGATTTGGCGGACACCCTTGTCTCAGCTGACCCTCAGGTTGGCTGAGCTGTTTTCAGGCACCAGTTCTTTTTTTTAAAATAAAGATGGGGTTTCACCATGATGGCCAGGCTGGTCTCGAACTCCTGACCTCAGGTGATCACCCACCTCGGCCTCCCAAAGTGCTGGGATTACTTCCGGTAGCAGTTCTATCAGTGGCATGAGGGTGTCCTCTCTCTGTGGGTGCTTCTGTTTCCACACAATATCAGCTCCACAATCCCTCTCCCAACTTGCGGAACTCTTAGATAAGCAAACTGTGAAAGGCCTTGAACTCCAGCCCAGAGCCTTGCCATATAGGACAAAGTATTGTTTATGGTGGCTGGGGATAGGGAAGGTACTTAGTATCAGCAGGTCAAATGAACTTTGAGATAAGTAGATTCCATTCTTTATCACAAAGGAGAGATAAAAATTCTCTCTCATGTATATGACAGTGCGTCTGTGATCACTGTTCTCCAGATAATTCTCAGTGGAATGCAGTTCACTGATTTCTCACATTGGAGGGCTATCCCTGGCTAAGACCAGTTAACTAGCACAAGGGAAGGTACGCTAAGCAAATACACGTTTAAGAGTCCTGCTTCTCCTTCTAGTTTTGATATTAATTATTTAAAGTAAATATACGTATTTGAATTTCCACATGCCTAGCTTTTCTTTTTCTTTTTCTTTTCTTTTTTTTTTTTTTGAGACGGAGTCTCATTCTTGCTGCCCAGGCTGGAGTGCATTGGTGCGATCTCGGCTCACTGCAACCTCCGCCTCCAGGGTTCAGGTGATTCTCCTGCCTCAGCCTCCCGAGCAGCTGGGACTACAGGCCCCCGCCACCACACCCAGCTAATTTTTTGTATTTTTAGTAGAGACGGGATTTCACTATATTGGTCAGGCTAGTCTTGAACTCCTGACCTCAGGCGATCCACCCGCCTCGGCCTCCCAAAGTGCAGGGATTACAGGCGTGAGCCATCGCGCCTGGCCCATGCCTTGCTTTTCAAAGGAGAAATGTGGCCAGCCTTAAATATGATCTGCATTCTAGGTAAAATATTTGAAGACGGGCGAAATTGAGTTTAAACTCAATTTATCTCTTCTTTGCTAGAGACATCTGTCCGTACCAGCTCAGATATAGTAGGATTTTTTTTTTTTTTTTTTTTTTTTTTTTTTTTTTTTGTTATGGTTTTTGAATTGAAAGCCTGTGCTAAGGTCCATGGCCGGCTCGGAAGGAGCCAGATGTGGGTGGTTTTAAGCCTTAAGCCTTGGATAAACGGCTTATGC
>CAUYQU010051893.1:0-26308 GCA_963574635.1 Cheracebus regulus | reverse complement strand
GGAGCTGCGATCCCCGGTAGGAGGAGAGGCATTCTGATTTCGGGTGTTCTCAGCCTTTTTGCACTGGTTTCTTCCCATTGTTGTAGATTTATCCACCTGTCGTCTTTGTAATTGCCGATTTTCAGATTGGGTCTTTGAGTGGACTTCCGGCTTGTTGGTGATGAAGTTTTTTCTGTTTCTTAGTTTTCCTTTGGGGGGCGCCGCTTCCCCACAGAGCTGGGCCTTCCAGGTTTTATAGGGTTGACATTCTTGCGTGGGGTGAGGAGGAGATAGACCATAAGCACATTCATACATGAATTGTATAGTTATATGGGGTGATAGTAAGAGTCACAGAGAAAAATTAGATGGGAAGGAAGACAGAGAATGCTGGGAGTGGGAGTTCTGCTGTTTTTAAAGGGCTGTTCAAGGAAATCCTTACTGAAAAGGTGAATGAGAACACCCAATTGGAGCAAGCCCCAGGGTATCAGGAGAAGAAGGAATAGCAAGAAGCAATAATAATAGAGGTGAGCATTTATTAAATGGTATAAGGCAGTAAATACTTTTAAAGTATAATTACATATATTCTTTGACTGCTTGAATCAATAATAGCGAGGATGTCATCCCCTGTGTTCTGTGTTCTGTAAATATTTGTTAGGCGAATGGGGAATGATCAGTGCTAGCTCTGACTTCACCTGACATTCATCAGGTAGCTTAGGGACACTAGAAAGCACTCCAGTACTATGTTTTGAGTCATTTTAAACAGCAAATTCACTCACATAAAGCACAAAAAGTGAGAGAAATGAGGCACCACACCACAGAAAGGGCACTCGCTTCAACAAGACAGAACAACCCGTTGTCACCTTGGATGGGAACATGTGGCTGAAGTAACTCAGAATGTTCACTGTCTTGTGCATGTCCCTCAGTGACTTGAAAAAGCACTGTGAGGCTTGGTCTTGGGGTTACAAACACATTGTAACAAGTAGGCAAACAATGAAGATCCTTTGTAAGCTGTCGAAACAGATACTTTTTAAGTTGTGCAACGTGACTAATGAATAAATGGAACTACACTATTAGACATTTCTTTTGGCTTATATGCACCTAGAAGCATTTCTGAGATGCTAAAGGGCATGGTAAACTAAGTTTGAGAAACTTCCGTTTAAACTTTTCTCCTCCCCAAGTTATTTCTACCTCAGTTCTCTTTCTCAGCCCAGTGGAGCTGTCCCTTCTTCACACTGGCCGCTTCCTATTTGGCTCCCATATGGTAACAGCTACCTCTGTGATGAGACTGGTAACTCTCTGAAATCCAAGAAAGAATTTCCTTCTTCCGTCGCCTTTATTTTTCCAGCACCGTCAACCCCAGCAAGTGAAATTTTGCGAGCTTGTTTTCTGCTTCCTCATCGCTCTCCACTTTGCGTTGTCTCAGTCTTGCCCATTCTATTTCCAGGATTCCTGAATTTGGAGGAAGGAGGGATGGGTAGGATCTCATTTCCGTTCAAAAAGCTTTCATGTGCTTCAGTCCTTGCTGGGCACTGTCTGCACTTCAAACCATCAGTGCCTGCTTTGGGTCCTGGGGTTGGCACCGCAGTTTGAGGGTGCTGTTTGCTGTTGCCTCAGTATACCAAAGGTGAAACAAGCAGCATCCTCACCTATGGACTTCATCCTTCTTCCAAAACTATACCATTTTTACGGAAATGTGATAGTGCCTTGGCCTCTCTCCTCCCGTGAAACAGGAAATGTGTCTGTACTGTATAAAAAAGCGTGCATCCAAAGACATTACTAAGACAAAATGCAATTCACAGAATGGAAGACAGTTGCAACATTTACAAATGAAGAGGCACAGCAGCTCTATACAAAATAAGCAAGATTGATCAGGTGCCTCATAAAAGAGGACATGCAAATGACTCACAAACCTGAAATGATGTTCAACCTCTTTTGTAATCAGAGATATGAAAATTAAATATGTAATTGTTTTCCATAACAGAAGGACTAAAATTTAATAAAAGACTGACAATACCAATAATTAAAAATATTGTTGCCCTATTATTTCTATCATCCCAGTGTGCAAGCATTTCAAAGTCCTTTGACCATAAAACATAAATACATTATGATATATCCATATGTGGAATATTATACAATAATAAAATAAATAAACTATAGCTGCATGCCACAACATGGGTGAGTCTCACAAACATAATGCTGACTGAAATAGTTCAGACACAAAAGAATGCATGTTTTCTGAGCATTGCTGGATCATGTTACATTTCCACCAACAATGTATGAGTGATCCATTTTCTCTGTATCCTTGCCAGCATTTGGTATTGTCCCCATTTTTAATTTTAGTTGCTCTGGTACATGTGTACGTATCATCATGGTCTTAATTTACATTTTTCTAATGGTTGCTTATGATGAACATCTGTTCATGTGCTCATTTGCCATTCATATATCTCTTCATGTTTTTAGCCAATTTTTAATTGGATTATGCTTTTAATGTTAATTTCTGAGAGTTCTTTATACAGCATAGATTAGTCTTTTGTTACATATGTAGATTGCAAATATTACTTTGTCTTTTCATTTTAACAGGGTCTTTTGCAGAGCCAAAGTTTCAAATATTGTTGTAGTCCACTGTGTCAATATTTTTCTTTTATGAATTACGTTTTTAGTGTTAAATCTTAGAACTCTTCACCAAGAACTAGGTCCCCGAGATTTTCTCTGTTGGCTTCTAACAAGTTTCAGAGTTTTATGTTTACCATTCAAATCTACATTGAGGTAGGTTTGAGGCTTAGGTGTAGGTTCACGTTTTGCCACTAGATATCTAATCACTCTAGCACCGATTGTTAGAAAGACTAGCCTTCCTCCACATAAATGCTTTAATATCTTTGTTATTAGTTGGTCATAATTGTGTGGAGCTATTTTTAGGTCTTTAATCTGAACCACTGATCTAAGTGTCGTTACTACCCCAATTGCACAGTTTTGATTACTGTAGCTATGTAAGTTTTAAAATTGGGTTAAGTAAATTCCTCCCACTTTATTTTCAGAATTGTTTTAGTTATTTTATCTAGTTTCTTTGCCTTTCCACATAAGTTTTAAAATAATGGTGTCTATATCTACAGAAATAATTCCTGGGATTTTTGATAGGAATTTTGTTAAATCCGTTTATCGATTTGGAGGAAATTGACTTCTTGACTCTATTGAGTCTAATCTGTAAATTTGGTATGCTTCTCCATTTGTTATCCACTTTGATTTCTTTCATCAGTATTTTGTAGTTTTCTGCATACAGCTCCTGTACAGGTTTTAGATTTATTTCTGAGAATTTCATTTTTAAAACATTAGTTTCTGCATGTTCATTGCTAGTATGTAAATACATAATGTATGCCTATATGTCAATCTTGTATCCTGCAAAAGTATTGAATTCACTTATTAGTTCTATGAGATTTTGTAGATTTAGGGGGCAATTTTCTACATAGACTATCATAAAGTTTATAAATATGGGTAGTATTATTTCTTCTTTATAATCTGCGTATCTTTTATTTCCTTTTTTTCTCTTCTTGCTCTGTCTAGAACTTCTGTTAGTATGTTGAATAGTAGTGTTCATAGTGAAAATCCTTGCCTTTTTCTGGTGTTAAGGGCAAATAATTTAATCTTTCACCAAGATGTATATTAGCTGTAGGTTTTAAGAAATGTTCTTTATGAAGTTGAGGAAATTATTCTTTATTCATTGCATTCTGACAGTATTTGTCATTAATGAGTGTTAAATTTGACAGAGTGTCAATTCTTTGTCAGTCGATATGATCATGTGATATTGCTTCTTTAACCTGTTAATATGGTGGATTACATTCATTACTTTTTCCATGTTGAATCAGTCTTACATCTCTATAATAAACCCTATGTGGTCATGACATAAAGACCTGCATTGTCTTTATAATATTGACAGTTCTATTTGCTAATATTACATTTAGAATAATCACATCTATATTAGTAAGGGATATTGGACTATGTTTTTTGATTTGTTTTGTATTTAGGTCTTTGATCTGAACCGAAAAAGAAGTAATTTCTTCTCTTTTATTTTTTTCAAAGGTGTTGTGTAGAATGGTGTTAATTCTTTCTAAAACATCTGTTAGAATTCTCCATTCCCTTTTGAGCCTGGAGATTTTAACCGAATTAAAATTACAAATTCAATTCCTTTACAGTTGTAGGGCTATTCACATCAACTATTTCACACAGGGTGTGCTGTAGTAGTTTGTATTTTTTGAGAAACTGGTTCATTTCATCTCAATTGTCAAAATTATATGTGTAGACCTCTCCATAGTACTGTATTTTTTAGTTCTAAACTTTTTTTCTGGCTCTTCTTTATATCTTCAAATCTTTTCTGAGACTTTTCATATTAAAAATTTGTCTTAAGTCTTTTTATAATTGGCCATTGAAGCATTTTTATGATGGTTTCTTTGCATCCTTGTCAGATATTTCTCACACTGATGCCATCTTGGTGTTGGTGTCTATTGTCTTTTCTCATATAGTTTGAGATCTTCCTAGTGTTTTGTATGACAAGAGATTTTTTTAATTGAAACCTGGTGTTTTGACTGTTAGAAGATTCAGGATCTTATTTAAATTCCGTGTTTCAGAAGGGCTCACCTGACACTATTCCATTGGAGAAAAGTGGATGTCAGTTGGTTACTTTCAAGGTTGTGGAAATGGCCCCGGTTCTTCACTTGGCTCTGTTGGTAGCTGGGGTCAGGGTTAGACTCCCTGGGGTTGCTGGGTAGGGAGAAAGTTTAGGTCCTCACCTAGGCCCCCACCCATACCACCTTGTTACCCTGGCATATTATCCTTTCTAAGTATATTAAAAATGATAGATCTGAAAGTATTACTCTGTCAACAAATCATAAGGCAAGAAGGAAAATGTGAATTTAGACCAGAAGACTATTCTGGTTGACCTTTTCTTGAAAGAATGAGAGCCCACTTCAACAGAGAAGCCTTTGGAAATGCAAAGCCAGAAGTCATTTAGGCAGAAGAGAGGTTCTCTCTATTGACAACTTTGCTAACCCTCTTAGTTTGGTTTCCCCAGAAGTAGACCTTGAGACAAGCGTATGCTTCTTTGGAGGTGATCCCAGGAAACACTAATAGGAAGGAAAAGGAAGGCAGGCAAGTAAGACAGCCAAATAGGAGTGCACCGTGATGCAAGTGACCAACCTGGGCATTGGAGCTCTATCTTGCTGGGGTGCTGTGGGTACCAGCATGGTACACACAGTTCAGAATATGGAGGAGCTGGTGTATGGACACATTGTTTTCTGTCAGTGTTTGTTCAAGGGCTTCTTGGGGACAAAGGGGGTGTTACCAAGTCTTGGTGCTGACTGACAGGACTCCAGCTTCCAGAGAATGTTCCCTGGCACAGAGATAAAATAATGTCATTTGGGCCAGGGATGGAAGCTCACACCAGTAATCCAGCACTTTGGGAGGCCGAGGTGGGTGGATCACAAGGTCAGGAGTTCAAGACCAGCCTGGCCAAGATGGTGAAACCCTGTCTCTATTAAAATATACAAAAATTAGCCGGGCATGGTGGCAGACTCCTGTAATCCCAGCTACTCAGAAAACTGAAGCAGAGAATTGCTTGAAGGTTGCAGTGAGCCAAGATTGCACCACTGTACTCCAGCCTGGGCAACAGAGCAAGACTACAAAGAAAAAAAGAAAGAAAGAAGAAAGAAAGAAAGAAAGAAAGAAAGAAAGGAAGGAAGGAAGGAAGGGAAGAAGGATGAAAGGAAGGAAGAAAGGAAAGAGGGAAGGAAGGAAAGGGAAAGAAAAAGGGAGGAAGGGAGGAAGAGGAGGAGGAAGGAAGAAGGGAAGGAAGGAAGAAAGGAAGAAAAGAAGGCAGGCAGGCAGGCAGGCATTTGGAAGCCAGCCTGGTGCATTACAGCAGCAAAACCTAATGAAGAGTGGGCATAGTACCACAGCATGAGCAACATTACCTAGAGGATATCTGCAACACTCCACTGCCACATTTTCATAGTCTGCATAAAATACCTGGATTTTAAAAAATGCCTCTTTATCTGCATCCTTCCTCTGTGATTTTGTTTCTCTGTAGGGTGGGAGCATTGTTTAGGAGGAATGCTTCAGCATCTCCATTGCCCTTTGTGAGAACTTCACCTGTCCCAGTCTTCTTCAAGAGCATCCCCACACTTCATCTCTTTATATGTCATTGGACAAATCCATGCTGTAATGATAGCAATTGAGTGTGTTATCACTGCAGGCAGAGTTGCATTCTGAGAGGAGAATGAGGATTTAATGGCAGTTCAGGCATCTGAGCCTTTGAGAGTGGCTGCCTGTTGTGGGGTGGGAGGGAGATGCCAGCTTCAATTTTTTCTGGCTTTGATAAGAGACATAAGCAACTACAAATGGGTCATCACCTACAGCTGTTCTGGAAGCAGCTGTTCTGGGAGAAGTCCACCCCAGGCTTCAATTTAAGGACAAGCAGTGCCTCTCTGAAGATTTGATCAAGTAGATGAGCAATATGGATGATTAAATTAATACTTCGGACCTGGTGTTCTAAAGTGAATGCCTGGGAGGCAGAGCTGTATCCTTCCTGAGCCACTGAAGGCCGTGGGGAAAATCATTTAACACTTCAGATCTTTATCTATCAAGAGACCGGAAAAAATATTGAACCACCATACTGGAGCATTGTAAGAATCAATTAAAATATAATTGTTTAATTTTTTCCAGAATCACATAGGATGATTTCCTTGCTGGGGACCTACGATGCTCTGTGAGAGGGAGATGCCGTTTCTGCTCCTTGGTTGCTGCAAGCCTCAGAAACATGTAAACACACAAAGAAACCAATTTAAATGTATGGAAGACACTGTGTCCCTTATTTCCTAAAGGATAAGAGCAATTTTACCCTTTCTGCATGTTTTATCTTAGTCTGAAATGTAAGATTATGGAACTGAACAATGAAAATCCTTTTAAATGGCATAAGTGTATCTGTCAAAATACTCACATGGGTAGAAACGTCTTACCCTATAAAAGAAATCTGAAATTTATCTAAAGAAAAAGATTCTCTTTTAAATTCTCTTTATCTGCTACCTCTAGTGGCAGTAAAAAACGACATGGCTTTTGACTTAAGAAATAGGATTCAAAGACAATCTGTGGAAACCAAGCCAGGACTTTCCCCAAATCTGGCTTAGCTTGAAAGAAAATATTTTTGGATAAACACCAAACATTTTATTGAATTTTCTTTTATTGTTAGACCAAGAATTAACACAAACAAGAAGTGGGATTTAGGTATATACCTTCTAAAGCCAACATTTTGAATGATTCAGCAAACCATGTTTTTTTTATATAGTATTTGTATTAGTTTTCCAGGGCTGCTGTCAAGAATTGCCATGAAATTGGTGGCTTAAAATAATAGAAATTTACTTCCTTCCAATTCTGATGACCAGAGCCCCAAATCAAGCTTTTGTTAAGATCACCCCCTCTGAAGACCTTATTGGACAGAATCCTTCCTTGCCCCTTTCAGCTTCTGGTGGCTCCAGGTATTCCTAGGTTTAGGCTGTATCACTCCAATCTCTGCCTTCATCTTCGCAAAGCATTCTCCTATATCTCTAGGTCTCTCTTTCTCCTCTGTGTGTCTCTTTTAAAGACACTGGTCATTGGATTTATGGCCCACCTGGGTAATCTAGGGTGATTTCATCTTGCAGTCTTCAATTCCATCTGCAAAAACTCTTTGCCCAAACAATGTCACATTTATAGTTTCCAAGGGTTAGGACTTGAACGTATCTTTTTAGGGACCATCATTCAATCCACTTCAGCCTTTTTTTTTTTTTTTTAAAGATGTACTTCACAGAATTAAAGTTGTAATAACTTTGAGGCTATATTGGAAAAGCAAACATTTTTTTCATTCTCTATTTATATTTTCCCTTTCCAGCATTTCTGCTCTCTGAAAATCAACATTACTAATCCACTTAAAGGTTTGCAAATTTCTCTAAAGGTTTCCAAATGCCTGCTCTTCTCTGCTAGTGGAAGAAGCTTCCTCCACATGGCAGGGGACAAGGCTTCAAGAATTGAAGTCACCTTCTTATTCAGTCATCTCCACAACTGCAGAGATCAGAGGCCTCTGGTCATCTCCCACTGGCCAGTTTCAGACAGACCCATCAGGAGGGAAGATCTTGATCGGCAAGACCAGGTTGTGTGACCATCCATCTCAGCCTGTGCAGGGGAGTGTGAAGTGGCAAAAGTAAAAGCTAACACGATGTCTTAAAACAGGTCTCTGTTAGGAGTTCTAGTGGCAAAGATTGAGTCAGAGGCTGAAGAAAGAGTGAAGACAAAGGATATTTTGCTGGCTGACCAAAAAACGAACTTCCACAATGGATCTATTTCTCTTTTCCACTGTTGAGGCCCCTGTTTTCTGGGCACGTCTAGACAGCCTGATGCATATTCATTTTTGTGTGTGTGGCAGTAGCCACCCCAGGCCACCTCAGACCGCCCTGTTCAAATGGAATAACTGTAATGCCACACAACCCTTTCATGACTGAGTTGCCCAGAGCTCTTGTCTGCACTAGAGCAGCTAAAAGTATGTCTCTATTGGCTTAACTATAAACGTCAGAGTTGGCATGCTGCATTCTGGTTGCAGACCTCTGTGTCTTGAGACTTTTCCAACAGAGGGCCAACACCTGGTGAAATTTCAGGATTCATGCTTCTCATTCCCATTCAGGTTGGAAACTGGTTGTTTTCCACAAAGATCCTGGCACCCCTACTCTTCCCTCCTCTCTCACTGTGTGGTCCCTGCACGTGGGTGCTCTTCTTCCCCTTCTGCCATGAGTGGAAGCAGCCTGAAGCTCTCACCAGAAGCAGATGCTGGTGCCATGCTTCCTGTACAGTACATAGAACCATGAGCCAAATAAACCTCTTTTCCTTATCAATTACCCAGCCTCAGGTAATCCTTTATAGTAACACAGATACACTAAGATGGAAGTCTTTCTGATTCCACCAAATATGGCTAAGAGTTTGGGGTCACACTTTACAGACATGGCTGCTACAAGTCAACTCCTGATCTGAGGAAAACGAGGGACAGATAGTTTTTCATGGGGTGGGCAAGATACTTTAAAAAATGTCTGCCAGGAGCTGGTGGCTTATGCCTGTAATCCCAGCATTTTGGGAGGCTGAGGTGGGTGGATCATGAGGTCAGGAGATCAAGACCATTCTAGCCAATGTGGTAAAACCCTGTCTCTACTAAAAATACAAAAATTAGCTGGGCATGGTGGCATGTGCCTGTAGTCCCAGCTACTCAGGAGGCTGAGGCAGGAGAATCGCTTGAACCCAGGAGGCAAAGGCTGCAGTGAGCCAAGATCATGCCGCTGTACTCCAGCCTGGGTGACAAAACAAGATTCCGTTCCAAAAAGTAAATAAGTAAAAAAGTCTCTTTTATCCCATCACTCTGTTGACTATGCTTATAGACGTTCTTCTTTTGAAAGTATTATTTTAATACCTAGGGGAAAAATGGGCTTGAAATATTTTTAAAGTAGATGGTTAAAAAAAAAGAACCAAAGAAGTAGATTATGATACCCTTTTTCTCCAAGATATTTGCGGAGTGAATATGTTATGATTGTTAATATCACATTTTATTGTAATTATGCATTTGCATCCCGTGTTCCTTCAGTTGCATGGTAAGCTTTGTGAGGGCATAATTGGTCCTTAATAATCTCTATGTCTTCAGTTTTTGGCACAGAGCAAACTGAACTTGGCTTATATGTGTTATTCCAGATCAGTGATGTGCAAGCAGACCTTTGTAAAGATGGAAATATCCTATTCTTGCACTGACTGAGATGGTAGGCACTAATCATAGGTGCCTCCTGAGCATGTAAAAGTGCCTAGTGTGACTGAGGAATCCAATGCTTAGTTTTATTTATATTTAATTTATATACATGTAAATCTAAATAGCCACATATAAATCAAGGAGGATGGAAAATATTAATACACAATAAAAAATAATTTATGTTTAAGGTTTGTGGCAGAGATGATGGGTTCCTAATCTAAAACCACTCACTCACTGTGGCATGTCTCTCTTGCTTCTTCTTTGCTAACCCCAGTTTTGTTTCGGTATCAGGAGGCCTGTGGTTCCCAAAAGGCTGGGCTGTCCTACAACTTTAGGAGTGTAAATCTTAATTGATTTAATCCAGAGGTTCTTAACCTTGGCAGCATAATAGAAATACTTTGGGGACTTTTAAACCTCCAGATGTTCAGACTGCAACCCAGACCAAGAAAATCAGGATCTCTGGGGGTGGGACCTGGACATCAGTATTTTATAAAGTGCACCAGGAGCAATGGTTAATTTTATGTATAAACTTGAAGGGTAATTTTGGATGAGGTTAACATTTAAATCAGTGAATTCTCAGTAAGCAGACTGACATCCATAATATAAACGGACCTCATCCAATAATTGGAAAGCCTGAATAGAAGAAAAAGACTGACCTTTTTGAGCAAGAGGAAATTCTCCAGCAGACTGTGTCCAGAATTAATCTGTAGCATCGGCTTTTCTGGGCATTCAGCCTCCTGGCCCACATTGCAGATTTTGGACTCGCAAGCCTGCATAATAACATGAGCCAATTCCTTGTAATAAACTTCTTTATATGTATGTGTATATGTGTGTGTGTGTGTATGTATGTGTATATGTGTGTTTATATCTATCTACAGATACATTAATATATGTGTGTATATTTATACACACACACACACACACACACACACATATATATATATATACACACACACACACAGAGAAAGAGAGAGAGAGAGAGAGAAAGAAAGAGAGAGAGGGAGGGAGAGGACTATAGGTGTATATATCACTTATAGGTCCTATTTCTCTGGAGATCCTTGACTCACAGAGATTTTGGAACCAGAAATGGTTATAGAGAAATATAATTTTAAGTATGAGTTTTCTGACTTTGTTCAGGTGTTTCTGGAATTGGCTCTGTATTCTGATTAGATGTAAAGATTCTGATGACTGTTTTCAGTAGTAAGGAGAACTCTGAGTGTTCACGGTGTGGTCTGGAAATAATAATGCACAATATATCGGCATGGGTATATCTTTATCAACCACTTTTAAGAAGCAAGAAGCTGGGTAACTGTACATATAATATTTTGAAATATTTCTGGAAAACTAATGAACATAATAAGCTTGGCTAATTGCTCCTAATGTCACTGAACAAAGTGGTGAAAGAAAAGGTTGAGCTCAGGGGTTTGAATTACTGGCTCCAGTCCCATATAAATGATTTAAAGGCTTTAATGTGTGCCTTGAAGGAAATTCTTATCTCCTGTAGCTGCAGAGCTGAGATTGCTGAATCAAATGCAGAATCTCATCTTATCACTGGTTGAATTCAATCCCTTGCTTCACAGTGTTCCACGGTTAGATTGAGACCACTGACTGAGAAAGAATGGGAATGGGACCCTATAATTTGAGTTGGGGACATGTAGGAAAATACTGGTGAAGTTGGGGAAATTGAGCCCCTAAATTCTAAGTCTTCTTTGCTAGCAAAAAGAAGTCTTTCTTCTACAGGTCTCCCCTGTAGAAGCTACTCCATCCCAATGGCAGCAGCCCACCCCGGTCTGCCTTTCTTCCCCTATTTGAGGGATAGAATGCTGCATTGCCAGAGTAATGCAGAATGGCCTCTCCTCAGGCAGTTGCTATGCAAGACAACACTGTTTCTCCTCGGTACCCACCACACCATTTCTCATTGTTCCTAAACCATTACTTCAAATCTCAGAAGACTCCCAATGGTACTAAATATGACCCATGACAAAGTGTGCTTTGATCCATGACAAGGTGTCCTTTGTACCTTTGGCCCAAAGGTACAAAGTATGACCCATGACAACGTGTGTGCTACACTCCAAAAGAACTACTTGAATTTTCTAATCTGCAGAATTTGCATGGGAATGGACACTTAGAGTGTGGGATAATGGTGAAAGGAAAATAAAGTTGAATCAAATCAAATTTATTGATATGGTCTCACTAAATAGAGATTTGGCATTAAATATTGTAGCTGGTAGAATCCTAAAGGGTTCTAACTAGTTGGCTGGCTGAAATACAAACCAAAAGATGTCCCATGGTGAGCAAACTGAAAATGTCTAGTGTGTCCTAATTTAACGTGGAGGAAGGATTCAAAGGCTTAGAGTGAAATGTGACAGTGGATATGTCACTTAAGATCTACCCATCCACACTGGGAGGATAAAGAAGACTTGCTTTCACCAATACTGTGAGAAATATATTTGTGAAGAAAGCTGCGTTATTCTTGAGGAGCTCCATAATTGCTCTTCTCTGTAGGCCAGACCTTTCCATGGGAACTATGGCCACTTAATTGGGAAACCTAAATGTGATGGGTGTAACTGAATCCTAGGGTGGCAAGGGCCAAGTGGGGGCTGCACTGAACCATCAAATATAAGATGAGCATGGTTAAGGCAGTAGAAAGCAGAGTCAAAGCAGCAAGCAGAATAGTTTGGCTACTGCAGACCTAGGCATGGGCTAGCTGATGATGGTGTTCCTAGAACCAAAACGGATAGGAAGCCTACTAAATGTTTACTTGATCTGTAAAAGCAGAAAGCTCTTGATCAAGTGAACAAAAGTCTAACCTAAATTATAAAAATAGAGAGTCACAGTCCCTCAACTGATTACAGACTTGAGCCAGTTTACAGACCCAGAACCTCTCTGATGAAGGGTGAAGGGGGGCTGCATTGCATCCCCTTGAGGAAAGACCCTTATATACTATCAAACATTTATATTGTTAATCTTTCTCCTATCTTTCTCTCCTATCTTTTCTTCAGTTTTCTTGTTGGGGTAGCAGTGCATTGGGTAAAAGGGAATAGTCATTTTGGGAACTACTGGACACTGGCTCTGAACTGACACTAATTCTAGGAGACCCAAACATCACTTAAAGTAGGGGCTTACAGAGGTCAGGTGACCAATAAAGTTTTAGCTAGGATACATTTTGGCATAGGCCCAGTGAGTCCTCAGATTCATCTTGTGGTTATTTGCCCAGTTCTGGAAAGCATAGTTTGAATACATATAGTCAGCAGCTGGCAGAATCCCCACATTGGTTCCCTGAGCTACGATGTGAGGGTTACCATGATGGAAAAGTCGAAGTAGAAGCCAGTAAAACAACCTCTGCCTAGAAAAATAGTAAACCAAAAGCAACATCACATTCCTGGAGGGACTGCAGAGATTAGTGCCCCCATCAAGGACTTGAAAGATGCAGGGGTGGTGATTTCCACCACATCCTCACGTAATTCTCCTGTTTGGCCTATGAGAAGACAGATGGATCTTGGAGAATGACATTGGATTACTGGAAGTTTAACCAGATGATGACTCTAATTGCAGCTGCTACACCAGATGTGGTTACATTGTTTGAGCACATTAACACATTTTCTGGTGTCTGATGTGTAGCTATTGATCTGGCAAATCCCTTTTTCTCCGTTCCTGTTCATAAGATCCACCGTAAGAAGTTAGCCTTAGGGGTTTATCAGATCGCCAGCCCTGTGTCATAATTTAGTTCACAGAGATTATGATCACATTTCCCTTCCCTGAGATATAACACTGTGCATGACATTGATGACATTATGCTAACTGGACCTAGTGAGCAAGAAATAGCAAGTACTCTAGACAAATTGGTAAGATAGTTGCATGCCAAAAGATGAGAAATAAATATGCAGAGGGCTTCTACTGCAGTGAAATTTCTAGGGGCCCAGTGAAGTGGGGCACCTTGAGATATCCCCTCTAAGGTAAAAGATAAGTTGTTGCATCTGGCCCCTCCTAAAACACACACACACACACAAAATAGACACAAAGCCTAGGCAGCCCCTTGGGATTTTGCAAGCAACGTATTTCTCATTTGAGTATGTTGCTGTGGCCTCTTTATTGAGTGACCCAAAAAGCTGCTAGTGTTGAGTGGGACCCAGAAAGAGGAAGGCTGTACAACAGGTCCAGGCTGCTGACAGGCAGCTCTACTGCTTGGCCATACGATCCAGCCTATCCAATGGTGGTTGAGGCATCAGTAGCAGATAGGCATGCTGGTTTGTCACATTTGGCAGGCTTCTACAGGTGAATTGCGGTGCACAAATGACTGTTTTTCTTTTGAGATGCAGCTCTAGGCTTGCTACTGGGCCTTAGTGGAGACTAAACATTTAACCATTGGCCACAGAGTTACTATGGGACATGTCCTGCCCATCATGAACTGGTGTAATCTGATCCACTAAAGCATTAAGTTTGGCAGGCAAAGCAACAGTCAGATAGAAGTGGTATATATAAGACTGAACTCAAGCAGGCCCTGAAGGCACAGGTAATTTACATGAAAAAGTGGCCCAAGTACTCATGGCCACAGTCCTGCTATACTGCTCTCCCTCTCCTAACCTGCATCTATGGCCTCATGGAAGTTCTTTTGGATCAATTTGCAGAGGAAGAGGAGACTCAAGTCTGGTTTACAGATAGGGCTTCACAACATGCAGGCACCAGCTGGAAGTGGAAAGCTATAGCACTACAGCCTGTCTCTGGGACATTCCTGAACAGCAGTGAAGGAAAATTCTCCCAGTAGGCAGAACTTTGAGCAGTTCACCTGATTGCTCACTTTGCTTGGAAAGAGAAAGAACCAAAAATATAATTATGTGCTAATTCATGGGCTGTGGCCAGTGGTTTGACTGTATGGTCAAGAATTTGGAAAGAACATGATGAGAAAACTTGGTGACAAAGAAATTTCAAAAAGAGGTATATGGATAGATTTCTCTGAATTTGGCAAATTTTCTCTGAATTTGTCAGAAATATGGAGATATTTGTACGCCATGACTTCAGGAGAGGGTTTTAATAAAGTGGATATGACAACCCGTTGTGTGACTCTCAGTCAGTCTCTTTCTCCAGCCTTTCTAGTCATCACTCGATGAGCTCTATGAGCTCATGAAAAAAATGGACTTTCACTTACCAAGGTCAATCAGGCTATGGCCACCATTGAGTGTCCAATCTGCCACCACCGGAGATCACACTGAGTCCCTGACATGGTACCATTCCTTAGGGTGATCAGCCACATACTTGGTGGTAGATTGATTATATTGGACCATTTCATCATGTAAGGGGCAGAAATTTGCCCTTATTGGAGTAAATATTTATTCTGGATACAAATTTGCCTTCCTTGTATGCCATGGTTTGGCCAAAACTATCTTCTGTGGACTTACGAAATGCCTTATCAGCTGTCATGGTATTCCACCCAGCATCGCTTCTGATAAATGACTGAGTTCACAGCAAAAGAAGTGCAGTGATGGCCCCAAGCTCATAGAGTCTCCTGGTCTCACCACTTTCTCTGCCATCCTGAAACAGCTGGTTTGATAGAATGTTGCATGGCCTTATGAAGACTCAGCTATAGTGCCAGCAAGGTGGCAATGCCTTGCAGGACTGGAGCAATATTGTCCAGGAGGCTGTTTACACTCTGAATCACCATCAATATATGATCCTATTTCTCTCATGGCCAAGATTCACAGGTCTAGAAATCAAGAGACAGAAATGGGAGTAGCACCACTCACCATTATCCCTAATGATCCACTAGCAAAATTTTTGCCTTCTCTCCTCATTACTTTATTCTTTGCTGATCTAGAGAACTTATTTCCAAAGGAAAAATGCTTCCACCAGGAAACACAAAAATGATTCTGTCGAACTGGAAGTTGACTGCCACCCAGCCATTTTGGACTCCTCATACCTCTGAATTAGGAAGCCAAGAAGAAAGTGACTGTGCTGACTGGAGCGACTGATCCTGACTACTCCACAATGGAGGTTAGGAAGAGCATGACTGGAGTTCAGGAGATCCCTGGGGCATCTCTGAGTATTGACATGATTTGTGATTAAAATCAACAGAGTTTGACAGTAGCCCAATTCAGACTCTGAACGGCCCAGACTTCTCAAGAGTAAAGGTTTGCGTCACCCCACCAGCTGAAGAAACATGGCCAGCTGAGGTGCTTGCTGAAGGTAAAGAGAATATAAAATGCCAGTCTGGGCAACATGGTGAGACCCTGTCTCTGCAAAAACCGCAAAAATTAGCCAGGCATGGTGGTGTGTGCCTGTTATCCCAGCTACTCAGGAGGCTGAGGTGGGGGATCATTTGAACGGAGGAGGTGGAGGTTGCAGTGAGTCAAGATCATGCCGCTCCACTCTAGCCTGGGTGACAGAGAAAAACCCTGTCTCAAAAGACAGAGAGAGAGAGAAAGAGAGAGAGAGAGAGAGAGAGAGAGAGAGAGAGTAAGAGAATATGAATGAGTAGTGGAAGAACATAGTATGAATACCATCTATGTATAAGTAACCTGTTACAAAAATGAGGTCTATAATTTTTATGAGTAGGTTCTCTTTGTTTTGTTATAAATATGTGTGTATGTGTGTGTGTGCATGTATACAGTCATGTGTTGCTTAATGATGGGAGTATGTTCTGAGAAATGCATTGTTAGACAATTTTGTCATTGTGTGAACATCATAGAGTGGATTACACACACGTAGATGGTATAGCCTGCTATATACCTAGGTTATATGGTATGGCCTATTGCTCCCATGCTACAAACCGGTACAGCATGTTACTGTACTAAATATGGTAGACAACTGTAACACAATGGGAAGCATATGGTAAAAATACAATATCATAATCTTATGGGACCACCATTATATATATGGCTCATCACCGACTGAAACAGAGTTATGTGGCACATAACTGTATACATATACATACATATATAGCAAATACTTTTGTTTTCTCCCCTCTCTTTTTCCCTTATCCAGTAACATAAGTTGTATTGGCTTTTTATCATAGTATTTAAGTTATAAGATATCCAGAAGCGTAAACATCATCAAAAACATCAGAAAAGGACTTTTCATCCTTTTTTGAGGAAAACAGTGCATTTTTGATTGCACTAAGGGTAGGTTGAAGTGTCACCTTGTTTTTGTGTTTATTTGGAGGTTATGTGTGGTTTAAGGAGATGCATGCAAGTGCCAAATTGACAAGTTTAGACTTGCCGTGGATAATTTTGTGTCAACTTGGAGGGTGTTTTTGGGTGAGGTTTACATTTAAATAAGTGAACTTCAAATAACCAAATTGTCCTCCATAATGTGTATCAGCCCTATCCAATCAGTTGGAGGCTTGAATCGAAAAAGAAAACAATAGCCCTCCCCCTACCTGAGCAAGGGGGCATTCTTTATCATATTGCCTTCAGACTGGAAGCTCATCATTGGCTCCTCTAGGTTTCTAGCCTACTGGCCCAGACTGCACATGTTGTACCTCGCTGCTTCCATAATCATGTAAGACAATTCCTTATAGTAAATCTCCATACACATCCTCATTTTTCTGTTTCATTGGAGAATCCTGACTAATCGGCCAGATGACTAGAATATCAGAAGAAATTTGATAACCGATAGTTGAAACCAATTATGGTCAGTCCATTCTTCTTACCAGAGATTGCTGTAGGAATGCAAATGTATTTCTGCCCATTCCTACAGCAATCACTGATAAGAGAAACAGAATAACCATAATGGCAAAATTCAAAACTATAAAACTTCTGAAAGATAACATAGGAGAAAATCAAGGTGGCCTTGGGCTTTGTGATGACTTTTTAGATACAACACCAAAAGCATGATATACAAAATTTAAAAAAATAAGTAAGTTGGATTTGATTAAAATGAAAAAGTTTGGCTCTGTGAAAGACACTGTAAAGAGAATTAGAAGACATTCATGACCTGGGAAAAAATCTCTGCAAAACACTTATCGGGTGAAGGACTGGTATCCAAAATATTCACAGAACTCTTAAAACTCAGCAATAAAAAAAGCAAACAACCACACTTTTAAATGGGCCTAGCATCTGAACAGAATTCATTATTGGTAGCAGCAGTGCTGGGGTTCTCTAAAAAGGATTCTTTCATTATTAAAAGGTGGCATGAAATAGGAGCACTCTCTCCCTAGGTCTTGGCTGTTGCTATTTGAACATAGGATGCTTCACCTTGCTTTAGCCTTCTTGCAGCCATGGAAAGAACAAGTGGGGTGGTAAAAGTCAAATAGCAGAACAAGAAGTGGATAGAACGTGAGTCTTTGGGGACGTTGTTGTGTTTCTCAGCTAATTGTCTATTTCACATCTAGACTTCTTATCATATGGCATAATAAATCTGTTTATTGTTTAAGCTAAACAACTCAAAGCATTCTGACTCAGTTTTTGTTTTTTTAATTGCTTGTGCTGCTTGGATTTTAACAGTTAAGTTAGAAAAGCATTATAATTATCATACAACAGCAGGTTCAGAGAGATATGACGTATTGGAGCAGCTGCTGTCCTGGGTTTAGTTTCAACCCCCAAATCCCCTTTGGTGAAATGATTCTGGACACAGTTCTCTCACCATCCTCCTGATTTATTTACAGATGGGGAGACTGGATGATATTCTTAATGTTTGGTGATACTAACTAAAGATCTTTACTTGGCATTGATATAATTGCTAACTAAAGTACTTTACTTGGCCTGGTTGATGATCGTGAGCTGAAATAGTTTACCTTTTCTAGGTAAAGGAGCCCACACAAATACGTGTTCTCAGCTTTGTGTGAATCGTGAAAAATCTGAGGATGACATAAATACCTGAAAGTCATTTTCACTTAGAGTAAATCTGAAAAGGAAGTCAGGGCACTGTAATGAAATGTTTCTTTTTTCTTTTTTTTTGAAATGTTTCTTTTTTCTAAAAGGTCAAACCACAAGTTCTCATCCTTAAAAAGAAGGAACTTATATTAATATATTATAGGGTAGGACACATGCATAGTAAATATTAGAGCACTGCCTCCTAACATTTAAAAATGTATGAGTTGTCAAGATCATGGTGAATAAAGTAAGAACCAAAATTCCTCTCTTCTGTTGGTTTTCTTGTCTTTTTTCAATGTATTCAGTACTGTTAATAATTGAGCAAAGGAACTCTGACTGTTGAGCTGTATGAGGACAAGGAGAGGAAGGAGAGAAGAGATGAAAATATGTGTGGCCATCAGATTGCTCGTAGATACGTTCATATGTAGGACCCTCGAAAACAACCCATGACTAATGTCTAGGACCCAAAGGGGCACAGGCTCTGTCTGATGAGACACTAAAGGAGATGCCTTTCAGGAGTCTGACTTCTAACTTGGTGTATTTTAATCTTTTATTTTCTTGGGGATGTGTGTAGCAGGATGCTCTAATTCCATTATTGCAGGGAGAATTTTATGCTTGTTCATGACTCCGGATACATTAAACAGGAGAGAATTATATGGACATCTAGGAGTGAGACAGTGTGGGCAAAAACAGATGCAAAGTTCATGGCCAGTATGTTTATTTTTAAAATGAAATGATTTTTTAAAGTTCTGCAATGCTTAAATTAAGATATAGACTATAGCATACGAACACATGTGGAAGAACATATGAATGCCAAGGGAGACTTCTAAAACTAGAGGTCTTCATAGGAATAGACAGCACATGGGTAGCATGGAGCCACAGAGCTCAAAGAGGGGTTTATTCTTATCTTTACTTGCTTTACAAATTAACTAATTGGTTTTATCTAATAGACTTTATTCTTTAGAGCAGTTTTAGGTTTACAGAAAACTTGAGCAGGAAGTAGTTTCCACGCACCTCATTCTCTTTTTGATGTCCTCTATTATTAACATTTTGCATTAGTGTGGTATATTTGCTACAATTAATAAATATGGATACAATATTGTTAACTGAAGTCCACAGTTAACTTTAAGTATTGTATATTCTACAGGTTTCAGCGAATTCATAAGGTCACATAGCCACCGTTATAATATGCAGAATGGATTCATGGCTCTAAATACCCTCCCTGCTCCAACCATTCATTCTTCTTCACCTTTCCCTAACCTCTAGCAACTACTAATTAAAAAAAAATTTTTTTTGGCAAGGCACGGTGGTACATGCCTATAGTAACTGCTACTGGGGAGGCTGAGGTGGGGAGATTGCTAGAATTTGAGTAGTAAGCCATGATTGTGCCATTACACTACCTGGTGACAGAATGAGACCTTTTCTCAAAAAAGTGTTATTTTTATATGATAAAAGACACATAACATAAAATTTACTGTCTTAATTGTTTTTAAGTGTGCAGCTCTGTAGTGAAGTACATTCACGTTGTTGTGAAACCGCTCTCCAGAACATCTTCTCTTGCAGAACTGAAACTCTATATCCATTAAACAACTCCCCATTTTCTTTCCCCTGCAGCTCCTGAAAAACCACCATTCTACTCTCTGTCTTCATGGATTTGATTACTTTAGGCACCTCATATAAATGGAATCATACAGTATTTGTCTTTTTGTGATACACGTATTTCACTTAGTATAATGTCTTTGTAGGGGGGTGGAGGAACTCTACCTTTTAGGGTCCTAGTGGGTCTGAGAATTAAATTGACAGAAGACAGATTAACAGGAAAAAAGCATATGAATATATCTAATCCAAGTTTTTAGTGGTACAGGGGCATTCATAAAGAAATGAAGACTCAAAGAAGCAGTTAGAGTCAGTTACTTATAACCTGAATAAGACAAAGAATGGTGAGTTGTGAAGATGTGACAAGGCAAAGGGGATTGTGCCAGGAAATTTAATTAATTGAGTGAAGAAACAGCTAGGAAGGTAAGGGTTAGTTTAACAAGGCTTGTTTGTACAAAATTCTTTCAGCCTCCATTTTCTCATCCTTGATGATAAGAATGTTGCTTTTTCCTTAGTATAGTGAGGACAACTTTCAAATCGGAATTTCATCTTCTGCTTTTAAGAAACAGCAAAAAAGTCAGAGTGATTTTTTTTGCATCTATTTTTAAAGTGCCTTTAACTTAAATAGTAAATATGCCAGAGTGGTATGTTTGTCACTCCTTCATCCTCAAGGTCTATCAATATT
Source organism: Cheracebus regulus (assembly GCA_963574635.1). Classification (NCBI taxonomy): domain Eukaryota; kingdom Metazoa; phylum Chordata; class Mammalia; order Primates; family Pitheciidae; genus Cheracebus; species Cheracebus regulus. The sequence goes on along the minus strand of CAUYQU010051893.1, from coordinate 5,442 downwards.
GTAGCATGTGACAAGCTTTTCTTCTTTTTACAGGCTGAATAATGTTACATTGTACATATATGCCACATTTTAAAATCCATTCATCCAACAATGGACACTAGGGTTGCTTCCACCTCTTGGCTAATGTGAATAATCTGCTATTAACATTGGTGTGCAAATATCTCTTCCAGACCCTGCTTTCAGTTCTCTTTGAATATTTATGCAGAAGTGAGATTGCTAGATTCTACTTTTAATTTTTTGTGAAACCTTTATACTCTTTCCCATAGTGGTTGTACCGGTTTATAATCTCAATAGCAGTGCACAAGTTCCATCTTCTCCATGTTTCCACCAACACTTGTCATTTTCCTTCCTTCCTTCCTTTCTCTCTTTCTCTCTCTTCTTTCCTTCCTTCTTTTCTTTCTCTTTCTTTCTTTCTTTCTTTCTTTCTTTCTTTCTTTCTTTCTTTCTTTCTTTCTTTCTTTCTTTCTTTCTTTCTTTCTTTTCTTCTTTTTCTTTCTTCTTTCTGGTATTAGCCATCCTAATGAGTGTAAGATGATATCTGGTGCTTTTGATTGCTATTCTCTGATGATTAGTGATATTGAATATCTCCTCACGTTCATGTTAGCCATTTTTGTATTGTCTTTGGAAAAATGTTGATTCAAGTCCTGACTGTTTTTTAACAAGTTTATTTGATTTTGTTGTTGTTGAGTTGTAGTAGTTCTTTTTCTATTCTGGGTATTAACCCCTTATCAAATATATGATATATAAGTACTTTTCCCCATTCTAGGTTTCCTTTTCACTCTGTTGATGGTGTCTTTTGATTCATGAGGTTTTTTTTTTGTTGTTGTTGTTCAATGTAGTCTCATTTGTTTATTGTTACAATTGCCGCTTGTGTTTCTGGTATCATATCTAAGAAATTATTGCCAAATCCAGCATCAAGAAGCTTTTGCCTTGTACTTTTTTCTAGGTGATTTATAGTTTGGGGTCTTATAGTTGGTATGATTCGAGTATTTGTCCCCCATAATTCATGTGTTGGAAACTTGATTCCCAATGCAGTGTTCTTGGGAGGTAGGACCTATGAAGAGATATTTGGGTTATAGAGGTGGGTCACTTCTGAGGGGATTAACATTGTTACCCTGAAAACCAGTTGTTGTAGAGAGAGTCTGCACCACATGCTTCTGGTCTTTTAAGTGCTCTCACTCACCCTTCTGCTTTTCTGCCATGTTACAATGCAGCATGAACGCCCTCATCAAAAGCCAGCACCAGTCCCTTAGACTTTCAAGCTTCCAGAATCATAAGCCAAACTTCTTTTCTTTATAAATTACCTAGCCTGTGTGATTCTTTCATAGCAACATACACTACGGCACATATTTAGGCCTTTAATTCATTAGATGAGTTTTATTTTGTACGTGGAGTAAGATAAGGTTTCAGTTTTATTCTTTAGTAGGTAGATTTCCAGTTTTTACAGCATCTTTTGTTGAAGAGACGGTCCTTTCCCCATTTAGTAGTCTTGGCACTCTTGTTGAAGATCAGCTGACCATGTATGCATAGATTTATTTCTGTGCTGTCTATTCCATTAATTTTTATGTCTTTTTTTTTTGGTCAATGCCACAGTCTTTTGGTCACCGTAGCCTTGTAATATGCTTTCACATCAAAAAGTGTGACTCTTCCAACTTTGTTTTGCTTTTTAAAAATTGTTTTGGCTATTTGGGGTTACTTGAGGTTCTACATAAGTTTTAATATGAATTTTTTTCTATTTCTGCAACAAAAATACCAATGAGATTTTAACAGGGGTCACATTGAATCTGTAGACTGCTTTGGGTAGTGCTGACATTTAACAATATTCTTTCAATTCATGTGCATGGGATCGTTTTCCATTAATTTTCTTCTTTCATTATTTTCAGCAATGTTTTGTAGTTTTTAGTGTACAATCTTTTCATCTCCTTGGTTAAGTTTATTCCTAAATATTTTAATCTTTTTATTACTACTGTAAATGAGATTTCTTAATTTTCTTCTCAGATTGCTTATTATTAGTGCATAGAAACATAACTGATTTTTGCATGTTAACTTTGTTTTTTGCTACTGTGCTGAGTTTGTTTCTTAGTTCTAACAGTTTTTTTGTGTGGAGTCTTCAGTGTTTTCAACATATGAGATCATGTCATCCACATGATTTTACTCCTTTTTTATTTGAATGGCTTTTGTTTCTTTTTCTTGCCTAACTGGCCTGAATAGGACTTTTAGGACTTTATTGAGTAAATGTAATGAGAGTATGCATCCTTGTCTTATTACTGATTTTAGAGGAAAGGCTTTTAGTCTTGCACCATTGAGTGTAATGGTAGCTCTTGGCTTTTCATACACGGACTTTATTATATTGAGGTAGTTTCCTTTTGTTTTTAGTTTGTTGAGTGGTTTTTTTTTTCATGAAAGGATGTTGAATTTTGTTAAGTGCCTTTGTTATATTAATTAAGATAATCATGTGGTTTTGTCTTTCATTCTGTTAAAGTAGTATAATACATTTATGGATTTTCACATGTTGAAATGTCTTTGCATTGTGAGAAGAAATTCTACTTGGTCAAGGTGTATAATCCTTTTAATATGCTATTGAATGTGGGGTGCTAGTATTTCATTGAGGATTTTCGGTTCAGTATGTATCAGGAATATTAGTTTGTTGTTTTCTTGTCAGATAGTACTAGTCCTCTGACTTTGTGGTTCTTTCAAATTAATGCTTTGACTACTCTGGATTTTTTGTCTTTCCATGTAAACTTTAGAATCAGCTTGCTGATATCCACAAAATAACTTGCTGTGATTTTGATTGAGAATGCATTGAATCTGTAGATCAAGAACTAATGTCTTGACACTTTCGAGTCTTCCTATCCATGAACATTGGATACATATCGATTTATTTAGGTCTTTGACTTCTTTCATCACAGTTTTTAAGTTTTCCTCATGTAGATCTTATCTATATTTTGTTAGGTTTATACCTATTTCATTTTTTGGTGCTAATGTAAATTGTGTTGTACTTTTAATTTTAAATTCTAATTGTAATCTACAACCTAGTTACAATCACATTGTAGTTCCAGACGTTTTCACTTTGTTTTTGTTAGTTCTTGAGAAATTTCTACATAGCCAATGATGTCATCTCCAAACAAAGGCAGTTTATTTATTTCTTCCCAATTTTCATGACTTTTTCAAAAATCGTTTTATGTCATTAGCTAGGGCTTACAGTATGATACTGAGTAGAAGTTATGAGAGTGAATATCCTCACCTCATTCCTCATCTTAGGAGGAAAGCCTCTAGTTTCTTACCATTAAAGTATAATGTTAGCTCTAAGTTTTTTTGTAGAGGTACTTACAAGTTGAAGTTCACCTCTATTCTACTTTTTCTGAGATCTTATTTATTTTTTTCATAAATAGATATTAAATTTTGTCAAATGCTTTTTCTTTATCTACTGATAAGATATTATAATTTATCCTTTTTAGTCAGTTGATATAATGGATTATATTGATTTTGAATTCTGAACCAGTTTTGCATACCTGGAATAAATCTCATTTGGTTGTGGTACACAGTGACTTTTATATATTCTTGGATTCAATTTGCTATTTTTTCACGGAGATTTTTTGCATCTATATGCATCAGTGATATTGATCTGCAGTTTTCATTCTTTGTAATATCTTTGTGAGGTTCTGATATAATGGTAATGTTGGACTTTCAGAATGAGTTAGAAAATATTCTCTCTTATTTTCTGAAACAGTTTGTAGAGAATTGGTATCATTTCTTTCTTAAATGTTTCACACACCTAATCAGTGAGGCACCATTAGGGCATGAGTTTTGGTTTTTGGAAGGTAATTATGAATTTAGTTTCTTTACTATATATATATATATATATATATATATATATATATATATATTTGACTATCTTTTCAAGGAATTAGTCCATTTTATTTCAGTTATCAAATTTACTCACATAGTACCATTCAAAATATTTATTTTCTTTTCAATGTCTATGGGATCAGTAGAGAGAGCCCTCTTTTATGTTGATGTTAATAATTCGTATCTTTGTTCTTTTTTCCATGGTTGATATGGTTAGAAATTTATTAGTTTTATTGAACTTTTCAAAGATTTGGTTTTTGGTTTTATTGATTTATTTTCCAATTGTTTTCTTTCTTTTTTTTTTATTGTACTTCAGGTTCTGGGGTACATGTGCAGATCATGCAGGATTGTTGCATATTTACACATATGGCAAGGTGGTTTGCTGCCTTCATCCCTCATCACCCACATCTGATATTTCTCTCCTTGTTGTCCCTCCCCATCCCCTGCCGTACCTCCCCTAGCTCCCTCAACTGTCCACAGTGTGTGTTGCTCCCCTCCCTGTGTCCACGTGTTCTAATTGATCAACACCCACCTATGAGTGATAACACACGGTGTTTGGTTTTCTGTTCTTGTGTCAGTTTTCTGAGAATGATGGTTTCCAGATTCATCCATGTACCTATGAAGGACAGGAACTCATCTTTTTTTTATGGCTGCATAGTATTCCATGGTGTATATGTGCCACATTTTCTTTATCCAGTCTATTGTTGATGGACATTTCAATTGGTTCCAAGTCTTTGCTATTGTAAACAGTGTTGAAATGAACATACGTGTGCATATATCTTTATAATAGAACAATTTATAATTCCTTGGGTGTATATCCAGTAATGGGATTGCTGGGTCAAATGGAATTGCTATTTCTAGGTTCTTGAGGAATCTCCACACTGTCTTCCACAATGGTTGAACTAATTTGCACTCCCATCAACAATGTAAAAGTGTTCCTATTTCTCCACATCCTCTCCAGCATCTGTTGTCTCCAGATTTTTTAATGATTGCCATTCTAACTGGTGTGAGATGGTATCTCAATGTGGTTTTGATTTGCATTTCTGTAATGACCAGTGATGATGAGCATTTTTTCATATGTTTGTTGGCCTCATGGATGTCTTCTTTTGACACGTCCTTTGCCCACTTTTGAATGGGTTTGTTTGCTTTTTCTTGTAAATCTGTTTTAGTTCTTTGTAGTTTCTGGATATTAGCCCTTTGTCATATGGGTAGATTGCAAAAATTTTTTCCCATTCTGTTGGTTGCTGGTTCACTCTAATGATTGTTTCTTTTGCTGTACAGAAGCTCTGGAGTTTAATTAGGTCCCATTTGTCTATTTTGGCTTTTGTTGCCAATGCTGTTGGTTTTTTAGTCATGAAGTCCTTGCCTATGTCTATGTCCTGAATGGTTTTGCCTAGGTTTTCTTCTAGGGTTTTTATGGTGTTAGGTCTTATGTTTAAGTCTTTAATCCATCTGGAGTTAATTTTAGTGTAAGGTGTGAGGAAGGGGTCCAGTTTCTGTTTTCTGCACATGGCTAGCCAGTTTTCCCAACACCATTTATTAAACAGGGAATCCTTTCCCCATTGCTTGTTTTTGTCAGGTTTGTCAAAGATC
>CAUYQU010051891.1:0-32946 GCA_963574635.1 Cheracebus regulus | reverse complement strand
GTAGAGGCAAGGTCTCACTGTGTTGCCCAGACTGAATGCATGCCTTTTATCTGTTGCATATATTTTCCTCATTTAAAAAATTTGTCTTTTGGACAAATATCACATGTTCTCGCTCCTATGTGGGAACTTAAAAAGTGGATCTCGGACGGGCGTGGTCGTGATGGCTCACGCCTGTAATCCCTGAACATTGGAAAGCCGAGTCAGGTGGATCACCTGAGGTCAGGTGTTCGAGACCAGCCTGGCCAACATGGTGAAACCCCATCTCTACTAAAAATACAAAAAATTAACCGGGCATGGTGGCGGGCACTGTAGTCCCAGATACTTGGGAGGCTGAGGCAGGAGAATCACTTGAACCCAGGAGTTGGAGGTTGCAGTGAACCAAGATTGTGCCACTGCATTCCAGCCTGGGTGACAGAATGGGACTTCATCTGAAAAAAAAAAAAAAGGCGGGGGGAATCTCATAAAGCCAGACAGTAGATTGGTGGTTACCAGGGTCCAGGAAGGGTAGAAGAAAGAGGAAGATGAAGAGAAGTTGATTACTAGGTACAAGTAAACAATTCAATAGAAGAAATAAGACAGTGTTTGTCAGATCAGTAGGGTGACTATAGTTTACAATAGTCTACTGAGTATTTCAAAATAACTACAAGAGAAGAATTTGACTGTTTCTAACATAAAGAAAAGACAAATATTTAAAGTGATGGATATCCCAAGTACACTGATTTGATCTTTACAAATTATATGAATGTATTAAATTATCACATGTACCCCCAAACTATGTTCATCTATTATGCATCAACAGAAAAATGAATTTCTTTTTCTTTCCTTCCTTCCTTCTTTTCTTTCTTTCTCTCTCCTCTCCTTCCTTCCTTCCTTCTTTCTTCTTTCAACAGAGTTTTGCTCTTTTTGCCCAGGCTGGAGTGCAGTGGTGCAATCTCAGCTCACTGCAACCTCCGCCTCCCTGGTTCAAGCGATTCTCCCGTATCAGCCTCTAAAGTAGCTGGGATTACAGGCATGCACCACCACGTCCAGCTAATTTTTTTGTATTTAGTAGAGACAGGGTTTCACCATGTTGGTCAGGCTGGTCTCAAACTCCTGACCTCAGGTGATCCATCCACCTCAGCCTCCCAAAATCCTGGGATTACAGGTTTAAGCCACTGTACCCGGTCAAGAAAAATTTCTTTAAAAATCTGTCTTTTGACTTGATATATGAGGCTTTTTTTCCCATTCATATATCTTAATTTCTACATTGCCAAGTTTATTACTTTACAAACTTAAACTTGGGATTGATGTCTTGCTTAGAAAAACTTTCCTCACTCTGAAATTGTAAAATAAAACTTCTGTATCATAAAATCTTATGGCTTCTTTTTTGAATGGCTGTGGAATTCACCAAACGCATTTTTAGTATCATGGAGATGCAAATCTTTTTCTTTTCTCTCTTTCTTTTTTGGAGTCTCCCTCTTGCTCAGGCTGGAGTGCAGCAAGGCAATTGTGATCTTAGCTCACTGCAGCCTCAGCCTTCGCCTCCTACACTCAAGCGACCCTCCTACCCTAGTCTCCTGAGTATCTGGGACTATAAGTGCCCGCCACCATGCCTGGCTAATTTTTTTTGTATTTTTGGTAGAGACAGGGTTTTGCCTTGTTGCCTAGGCTGGTCTCGAACTCCTGGGCTCAAGTGATCCCCGCTCTTGGCCTCCCAAAGTGCTGGGATTATGATTACAGGCCTGAGCCACTGCACCCAGCCCCAAAGCAAATCTTCACATAGTGTATTCAAAGTTCTGCACCTTTTATAGTTGACCTTTCAATAGTGTTGTGGTTACTGGTGCTGATTCACCCCCATGGAGTTGAAAATCTGGATATAACTTTTGACTCCCTGAAAACTTAACTATGCATAGCCTGCTGTTGACCTGAAGACTTAATAACATAAACAGCTGATTAACAGGTACTTTGTATGTTACACTTATTACATACTGTATTTCTTTCTTGCTTGCTTTTTTTTTTTTTTTTGAGACAGAAGCTTACTGTCTCACCCAGGCTGGAGTGTGGTAGTGGCATGATCTTGGCTCACTGCAATCTCTGCCTCTTGGGTTCAAATAATTCTCCTGCCTTAGCTCTCCACAATAGCCAAAATTACAGGCATGCACCACCACGCCTCAGCTTATTTTTATATTTTTAGTAGATATGAGGTTTCGTAATGTTGGCCAGGCTGGTCCCGAACTCCTGACCTCAAGTGATCCGTCTACCTCCGTCTTGCAAACTGCTGGGATTACAGGAGTGAACCATCACACACCTGCCCCTCTACATACTGTATTTTTACAATAAAGTAAGTTAGAGAAGAGAAAATGTTATTAAGAAAATCACAGCTGGCATGGTGGCACATGCCTGTAATCCCAGCTCCCTGGGAGGCTGAGGTGGGAGGATCACTGAAGGCCAGGAGGTAGAGCCTGTAGTGAGCCCTGATAGAGCCACTACACTCCAGCCTTGGCAGCAGAGTGAAACCCTCAAAAAAAGGAAAAAAGAAAAAAGAAAATCACAAGGAAAATACATTTACAGTTACAGAACGCTACAATATCTATCAATGCCGTAAATTTGTTTATGAAATGAATTGTCTGTCTGAAATGGACAACCGCAGCTGTAGAGATCAATTTATGTTACATATCAAGCAATTCCACTTTTTCTTGTACTGTCATGACTTTTCTCCACTTCTTGGGAGCACTTCCAACAACACTAGTGGCACTTCACATGGGTCTGATGATGTTACTCGGTATTTATGGTATTGCGCTAAACACAGTGAAAAATACTTGAGAACCACAAGAGATCCCTTTTTACTGGGGCACAATTTCCTGGAGAGGCGAACTGCCCACAGGGAGGTAATTAGTGTAACGTGACATTTTAGGTGGATACTTGCAATGCTTGCATTCACTCCAGCAGCAACAGGAGGTGGCTGTGAAATTATTACAGTAACACAATATAGTCTACCATTAATTTTATGCAGTTATGAGTGAATGGTGCATGTTTACATTTATTTACATTTCTCTTCAAATGACACCATGTATGGTTTGTAAGTGTGTACGTTTTAATAGATTTAAAAATAATAGATTTGTGTATATTTTATGCTAGTAAATGATAAAATAGGGACGGACATGGTGGCTTATGGTTGTAATCTCAGCACTTCGGGAAGTAGAGGCAGGAGGATCACTTGAATTCAGGAGTTTGACACCAGCCTGGGCAACATGGTGAGACCTCGTCTCTACAAAAAGTAAAAAAAAAAAAAAAAAAAAAAAAAAATTAGCTGGGGGTGTTGGTGCTTGCCTGTCCTCCCAACTCCTTAGGAGGCTAAGGCAGGAGGATGGCTTGAGCCCAGGAGTTGGAGGTTACAGTGAGCTGTGATTGGACCACTGCTCTCCAGCCTAGGCAACAGAACAAGACCCTGTCACTAAAAGAAAATAATAGGCCAGTTGCAGTGGCTTGTGCCTGTAACCCCAGCACTGTGGCGGACTGAGGTGGGTGGATCATGAGGTCAGGAAATGGAGACCATGCTGGCCAACATGGTGAAACCCTGTCTCTACTAAAAATACAAAAATTTGCTGGGCCTGGCGGTGCATGCCTGTAATCTCAGCTATTAGGGAGGCTGGCGCAGGAGAATCACTTGAACTGGGGGGTGAAGGCTGCAGTGAGCTGAGATTGCACCACTGCACTCCAGCCTGGTGACAGGTGACATTTTGTCCCCCCAAAATACAATGAAATAATAAAACATATCTACATATATTTTATGCACTCATGACATACCTAACTTATTATTATTATTATTATTATTATTATTATTATTATTATTATTTTGGATATTTCTTGGTTACCAAGTTCACCTGCAAGTTTCTCAAATTGTTGCAGATCTCTAAAATTGTTTCCAATATATTTATTGAAAAACATTCTGCTTAAAAGATGACCTCACTTTGGGAGGCTGAGGTGGGCGGATCACCTGATGTCAGGAGTTTGAGACCAGCCTGGCCAACGTGGTGAAACCCCGTCTCTACTAAAAATATAAAAATTAACCGAGTGTGGTGGCACGTGCCTGTAGTCCCAGATACTTGGGAAGCTGAGACAGGAGAATCACTTGAACCTGGGAGGTGGCGGGTACAGTGAGCCAAGATCGCTCCACTGCACTCTAGCCTGGGCAACAGAGCAAGACTTTGCCAAAACAAACAAACAAACAAACAAACAAACAAAACAAAACCCTGCACCATTCAAACTCGTGGTTCAAGGCTCCACCGCAGTTCTTACCCATGGCTTCACTTTCTCCTCATTCTTTCTTTCTTTCTTTCTTTTTTTTTGAGACCAAGTCTCGCGCTGTCGCCCAGGCTGGTGTGCCGTGGCACAATCTCAGCTCACTGCAACCTCTGCTTCCCAGATTTAAGCGATTCTCTTACCTCAGCCTCCCGAGTTGGGATTACAGGTGCATGCAACCATGCCTGGCTAATTTTTTGTATCTTTTGTAGAGATGGGGTTTCACTATGTTGGCCAGAGTGGTCTCGAACTCCTGACCTTTGTGATCCACCTGCCTCAGCCTCCCAAGGTGCTAGGATTACAGCCGTGAGCCACCACGCCCAGCCGCCTTCTCTTTCTTTTCTACAGTTACAGTGAGTGACTGGTTCAGTTGCAAGAATGCCTTGCCCACCCTCCTCTGGGCCTATTCTCATGCCTTTCCCTCTACCTGAAACACTTCCCCATGGCTTTCCTAGGCTGGCTCCTCTTCATTTTCATACTTAAGCTGAAAACCACATCCTCAGTCAGGTGTGGTGGCTCACACGCCTATAATCCCAGCACTTGGGGAGGCTGAGGAGGGCAGATCTCTTGAGGTCAGGAGTTCGAGACCAGCCTGTCCAATATGGTAAAACGCTGTCTCTACTAAAAATACAAAAATTATCTGGGCATGGTGGTGGGGACCCGTAATCTCAGCTACTCAGGAGGCTGAGGCAAGAGAATTGCTTGAACCCCGGGGGACGGAGGTTGCAGTGAGCTGAAATCACATCACTGAACTTAGCTTAGGGGACAGAGCGTGATTTTTCTAAATCCAACCAACCAACAAACAAAAGCCGCCCTCAGTAGATCCCTCTCTGTGCCCCTCCTGTTCCCCTCAACTCATCACATGCTCAATTATTTTAAGGGCTCTCTCTTCAGCTCGGTTGTGAACTTCATAAGGAAATGAATCATGTTGATTTTGCTCACAGAAAAATCCCATATTACTTATTGCTTGTTGATTCTCCCACTCAACAAATGTTTATCAAGCAACAGCTATGTCAGGCACTGGGTTTAATCAGTGAAATGAGACCGTAAAGGTTTCCACCTTCACCAGGAGGGGAGAAGACACAGAACACATTGAATAAGAATGTCAAGGCCAATCAAGGTGACGCATGTCTGTAATCCTAGCACCTTGGGAGGCCGAGGCAGGAGGACTGCTTGAGGCCAGGAGTTCAAGGCTGCAGTCAGCTAGGATTGCACCACTGCATTCCAGCCTGGGTGACAGCAAGATTCTGGAAAAAAGAAAGGAAGGAAGGAAGGAAGAGAGAAAGAAAGAAGAAAGAAAAAGGAAGAAAGAGGAAGAAAGGAAAGGAAAAGAAGAAAACAGAAGAATTTCAGGCAGAGAGGTAAGCATGCTATGAAAATGAGAGAGAAGGGGCCAGGTGCAGTGACTCAGACCTGTAATCCCAGCACGTTGAGAAGCCAAGGCGGATGAATCAACAAAGATCAGGAGTTCAAGACCAGCCTGGCCAACATGGTGAAAGCCTATCTCTACTAAAAATACAAAAATTAGTTTGGTGCAGTGGTGAGCACCTGTAATCCCAGCTACTTGGGAGGCTGAGGCAGGAGAATCGCTTGAACCCAAGAGGCGGCGGTTGCAGTGAACTGAGATCATGCCATTGCACTCCAGCCCGGGCAACAGAGCAAGACTCCATCTCAAAAAAAAAAGAAAAGAAAGAAAGAAAGAAAGAAAGAAAGAAAGAAAGAAGGGAACAGGGAACTGGGGAGAGGATTTGCAAAATGTGGTTAGGGATGAGTCCTTGGAGCAGAGATGAAGCCAGAAGTTTGGCGTGTTGCACGAAGAGTGGGTCCAGCTCTGAACAAACTGTTTATTTAATAATGGAAGAATGGTCCAGGGCGGTGGCTCATGCCTGTACTCCCAGTACTTTGGGAGGCTGAGGTGGGCGGATCACAAGGCCAGGGGATTGAGACCATCCTGGCCAACATGGTGAAATCTGGTCTCTACTGAAAATACAAAAAAATTAGCTGGGCGTGGTGGTGCATGCCTGTAATCCCAGCTACTTGAGAGGCTAAGGCAGGAGAATTGCTTGAACCTGGGTGGCGGAGGTTACAGTGCGCAGAGATCAAGCTACTGCACTCCAGCCTGGGCACGACAGAGCAAGACTCAAATAAAAAATAAATAAATAAATAAAAATGAAGAGAATGAATGCCTTGGATCTAGGGTTATGCTGTGTGCATTCTTAAGGTTTCTTCCTCGGGTACCTCCCCAGATCGGGTATACAGGTATTATCAAACCCATCACTCAAGCAAGACTGACCCAGAGATAGTGAAATAGCTGGTCCAAGACTACACAGGAGTGAGGGGTAGAAGAACCCTCTTCCCACTGAGTTCTGGCTTTCCTATACTGAAAGCCCTTTCCTCTCCTTCAGTACGGTGGGTGGAACCGCTGTCCCGCCTTGTTAGTGACTGACATTGCTAGACGTTCAGACACACACAGGCTGGTCTGCTGATAATCAGACATGTCCACCCCCTATTCGAGGTCTCCCGCGTCGTCTTTCCGCTTTCAGAAGCTTCTGCACATTTTCCCAGTGTCTTTCTCCGACTTGAACACAGGGAGCGCACTGGACGCGCGGGCACGTGGCTGTCCCCAGGGCCCTGACTTGGGTCTTGCCTCTGGGTGGGGGCGCACGCGTGGGCAGGACATCTGGGGGCGTCCACCCGCTCTGGGACCAGTGTCTCTGGCCAGGCCTGGACGAGGGAAAGGCGGTGAGTGAAAAACTACTTGCCTGGGGTGCAAAATTTAAGGGGGTGCCCCCCCCCAAAAAACCACACACACAAAACAAAAACAAACAAAAAACCGAAACCACCTCGAGTCACCAACATAAATATTTTAATGCAGTATTTTAAAATTATTACCAGGAATCCTCCAAAGCCCCACTCCAAACAAAAGAGCAAAATGGTAGAGAAAGGATTTGTGTCGCTGGGTCGGGCCTGTGGGGCGCCTTCGGGGGGGTCTGAGGCTGGAGGAGACTCAGAGCGCGCAGATCTGGGGCGGCCCCTCGGTCCAGGCGCGCCCAGGGCCTCCAGCGAGGGGCCCGGCTCGGGGAGGCGGGGAGGCGGGGCGGGGCCGGGCGCCACCTCCCTCCCCTGCCCCCCGCTTTCCCTCCCTTTCCCGGGCCTCTCCCGGGCTCACAGTTCCTTCCCAGGCCAGATCCGCGCCGCCTTTTCCCGCGGCCCGCAAGGGGCCCAGCTGACGGGTCGCGTTGTTTACGGGCCCGAGCAGCCCTCACTCCCGCCGCCCGCCACCAGCCACTCGCCCGCCCAGGTGCCCGCCCGGCCGGCAGCGCGTCCCTCTGTCCCGGAGCCCGTCAATCGCGACCCAGAGTGCGCGGGGCCGAAAGCCCGGAGACAGTCCGGGGCGCAGCGCAGAGCTCCGGGCCTCGAGATCGTGGGACGGAGCCCGGGCCGCAGCGGCCGGGTGGTCGGGCAGCCACCGCTGGGCCTCCCCGCTCCGTCTTTGTAGCGGGCGAGGCCGCGCGCGCGCCCTTCCCGGGGCTGCCTCTAGGACCCCCGATCCGGGCAGCGGGGCTGCGGCCCGCGGATCGCCCGAGTGAAAGAGAAGGACGCGCGGCCCCCAGCGCCTCTCAGGCGGCCACCTAGCGGCATGACCCCCGCGGGCCCGCGCCGCGCGTTCTGATCCGAGGAGACCCTGCGCTCCCCGCAGCCATGGGCGCCGGGGGCCGGCGGGAGGCGGTGGCCGCGCCGCTGCTGGTGGCGGTGGCCGCGCTGCTCTTGGGCGCCGCGGGCCAAATGTACCCCGGAGAGGGTGAGTCTGGGGGCGCAGGACTGGGCGGGGAGCAAGGCGATGGAGAGAGGACCCCCACCCGAGACAAAGGAGAGCTTCTCCAGCCCCGCTGGTGGACTGAGACCCCTTCTCGAGGGCGGGGGGCGGGGGGCGGTGGCCTGGGCGGTCGCTCCTGCTCCGCGTGGGGGGCGGGAAGCCGCTGACCTTGGCCTTTGCCCGCCCGAACTCGCGCCCCCGCGCCCCGCGTGCCCGACCTGAGCCCGAGGAACCTTGCCCCAGTGCCCGCCCCGCCGCGGGCGCCTCTCCGGAGCGCCCCTGCGACCAGAGCCCCGGCCTCTCCGAGCCCAAGTCGCTCTGGAGACAACACACGCGTCCTCTCTGGGTCGCGGCTGCGAAGTGGGGTCACTCGGTCTGGGCAGCTCCGGATAGCCAAGCCCCGGAGCTCATACGGTGTAGACAGAGCCAAGCGCCCTGAGTGCCTCACCGGTCGGAGACGCTGTCTGGGGTCGGGGACTGTAGAACCGCCCCCAGCTCCACCCCGATATCTTGGATCTGGGCCAGTGGCCACCCCGGACTCTAGGTCCATGGTTTCCCTTTTGGGTTCTGTTTCCAGATGTCCCGAGGCAAATTCTAAAGCCTTAGAAACAGCAGCAATTGTGGCAGAAGTAGTGGCAGGTTTTGCCTTATTTATTGTAATTGGTGTCACCACACTCCACACGCTGGTCTATCTTATCTCTTTGGACTGTCACAGTGGCCCCGGGCGGCGGTTACAGTTATGCACCCATTTCACAGAGAAGTGAACTGAGGCTCCGGTAAAACGCATAACTCCCTTGCCCTAAAGTCAGTGCCAGAGCCAGGACTTGAATCTCTCTGTTCCCTGTTCTGCCCAATAGTCTGGACTACTGTTCCTCACCTGCTGTTTCCGTAACGCCTCCTCTCCCCTCAGGTCTGCCCTTCATGAAAGAGCCTTTCATTCCCCCCACCCCCACGGGCCCCTCTCCGATGTTTGGGCAGCATCTTCCTCGAAGACGCCTTTGGGGTTGTAGAATGAAGATGGAGTAATCACTTAAGAGAATGCAGCCTGGGTTTCACACTGTAGGGTCTGAGGCCCTGCTTTAAAAATATCTGTTGGGTTACTGTTGCAGATTTCTCCATAAAAGGAAATCAGTGGTGATGAGGAAGGGGTCGCAGAGGGAAGGAATTGAAGCTCCTTAATGTATTCACGGGGAACGGGGTAGATGTAAAATCAGAAGTGCTGGAGTGGACCAACCAGGTTTGCTGAGTTGACTCTATCAATTACATAACCTCTAAAAGCCCCACCACCAGCACCCCAGCCCCTGGTAGGCAGCAGGTGCTCGATGAAGGGTGGCAGTTAGTTTGGGTTCTTGTTAAGAAAATCCAAGAAGAGTGGTTTAGAACTATGCCAGGCCAGGTGTGGTGGCTCATGCCTGTAATTCCAACACTTTGGGAGACCGAGGCAGGCAGATCATGAGGTCAGGAGATCAAGACCATCCTGGCCAACATGGTGAAAGCCTATCTCTACTAAAAATACAAAAATTATCTGGGCGTGGTGACGTGCACCTGTAATCCCAGCTACTCTGGAGGCTGAGGCAGGAGAATCAGCCTGGGAGTTGGAGGTTACAGTGAGCCGAGATCGCACCACTACACTCCTGCCTGGGCAACAGAGTCTCCATCTCAGGCAAAAAAAAAAAAAAAAAAAAGAACGAGCCAAATTCTGTGTGCCTATGTGTGGTTCCTTGCTCTTCTGTTCCTTGTAGCTTTGGTAATTAATTGTGGATCTGTGTCTGGGCTTTCAGGATCAGTAAATGGATTTACCATGTAACTGCACATTTATGGCTTCCATATGGGCAGGGGTTTATGGTTTGTTGCTGTTGTCATTGTTCACATCTGCATTTCTAGAGCCCAGAACAGGGCCTGGCACATAGTAGGTGTTTGGCAAATATTTGTTTGGCAGTGGAGCACAGGTGGTGGAATCCCTGGGTGTACTGGGCTCCTTTATCATCTTAAGGAGTTCTTCATTCTCTGCATAATACCTTTCTAAGAATTCTAAGAGCAAGGCCTCAGCAGGTGCTGTTCTGTGTGCTTTGCATATAGAATCTCAGTTAATCCTCACCACAAAACCCTACAAGGTGCAGTTTAATCATCTCTTTTCACAAGTGAGGAAACTCCACTTGGGGCCAGCAGGTAGCAGGACTGGGATTCGAATCTAGCTAGTGTGGCTGCAGAGAATGTTTGTTTTTTTTTTTTTTAACAGATCCTAGTTCTTTTGAGTGTGAGCCTCCATATCCCCCATGGTTGGGGTAATGGTGAACAAAATTCTATCAAATAAATGGGCTGTGACACCTCTTGAAGGCTTGGGGAGAGGCAAAGAACTTTTCAGATCGTTATCTCTAATGTCAACCAATACAGCTTTTTTTTTTTTTTTGAAAGGGAGTCTCATTCTGTCCCAGGCTCAATGTCGCCTCACTGCAACCTCCACCTCCCATGTTTAAGAGGTTCTCCTCCCTCATC
Organism: Cheracebus regulus; assembly: GCA_963574635.1. NCBI lineage: Eukaryota > Metazoa > Chordata > Mammalia > Primates > Pitheciidae > Cheracebus > Cheracebus regulus. Next base: position 22,352 of record CAUYQU010051891.1, on the reverse strand, counting down.
CTCCCGAGTAGAGGCACACACCACCACACCCGGCTAATTTTTTGTATTTTTAGTAGAGATGGGGTTTCACCATGTTAGTCAGGATGGTCTTGATCTCCTGACCTTGTGATCTGCCCACCTCAGCCTCCCAAAGTACTGGGATTATAGGCATGAGCCACTGTGCCCAGCATTTTTTTTTTTTCTTTGAGACAGGGTCTCACTGTCACCCTGGTTGGAGTGCAGTGACAAAATCTTTGCTCATTGCAACTTCCAGTTTTCAGATTCAAGTGAGTCTTCTGCCTCAGGCTCCTGAGTAGCTGGGATTACAGGGCGTATCACCATCCCCGGCGAATTTTTGTATTTTTAGTAGAGATGAGGTTTTGCCACATTGGCTAGGCTGGTCTCAAACTTCTGCTCTCAAGTGATTTGCCTGCCTTGGCCTCCCAAGGTGCTGGGATTACAGGCGTGAGACACTAATCCTGGCCCCAATATGGCATTTTGATTGGGATGAAGGGTGGAGGAAAATCAGTTTGATTTTTGTCTCTATTGGTCTAGCTATCTATTCGTTTTACTGTATTTATTTTTTGAGATGGGGTCTTGCTTTGTTGCTTAGGCTGGAATGCAGCCAGTCAGGCAGTGACGGCTCACTGCAGCCTCAACTTCCTGTACGCAAGCCACCCTCCCACCTCAGCCTCCCTGGTAGCTGGGACCACAGTTGCATGCCACCACACCCAGCTATTTTTTTTTTTAAATTTGTAGAGATGAAGTCTTGCTATTTTGTCCAGGCTGGTCTCAAACTCCCGACCTCAAATAATCCACCTGTCTCGGCCTCCCAAAGTGCTAGGATCACAGGCATGAATCATGGTGCCTGGCCTCTACAGTTATTCTTACCCTTTGCTTCTCTCCTGGAGGCCTCCTTCTTGCCCTTCCTGACTCATGCATAGAGACCAGAGGGTGTGGGCTGAGTCCCCTGGGGTCCCTACCTCACCCCACTCTGTCCTTGATTTCCATTCCTCTTCGGTTCAAACAGAGCTCTCAACCTGGGCACTGCTGACATTGGGGGTTGGATCATTTTTGGTGGTGGGGGCCGTCCTGTATGTAGAGTGCTGAGCTGCAACCCTGGTCTCCACCCACTTGGTCCTGGTAGGATCCCCTCTCCCTAGTCATGACCACCACAAATGTCTCTAGACACTGCCAAGCACTGCACTGGAGGAGTTAACCTTTTCCCTGTCTGAGACATTTACCCATCTAGGCTCTTGCTCTGTCTCTTCTCTTTGTTCAAGAATCTTTGGCTGGGCGCAATGGCTCACGCCTGTAATCCCAGCACTTTGGGAGGCCAAGGAGGGCAGATCCCCTGAGGTCAGGAGTTGGAGACCAGCCTGGCCAACATGGTGAAAACCTGTCTCTACTGAAAATACAAAAATTAGCCAGGCGGGGTGGCAGGCACCTGTAATCCCAGCTACTCAGGAGGCTGAGGCAGGAGAATCTCTTGAACCCAGGAAGAGGAGGTTGCAGTGAGCCGAGATCGAGCCACTACACTCCAGCCTGAGTGACAGAGTGAGACTCCGTCTCAAAAAAAAAAAAAATGTATTTACCCACATGCTTTTTCAACCTCTAAACACCCAGTACCCCCGATCCCCATTACCCACCACTGACCTCCAGCCTCCACCCTGTCCGGCTTCCCTCCATCAGCCCTCCCCACCCTTGCCATCTCTCTCTTTACCCACTGTTTGGCCCCCAGCGTCTGGCTTGCATCTCCGCCACTTCACCAATGGCTCTCAGAGGTCATCTCTCATCTCCCAGTTTGGTCTCCTGCGGCCTCACCACACTTGACCCCTCTAGGTTTGCCAGTCCCTCCTCCTGGAAGTCTCTGTCTCCTGTCACGTTCTCACCTGTGCCTGGGTTCTTCCATTCTGCTGTTCTCTTCTCCTTCTACCTGGGCTAAGATGTTGGCTCTCTTCCCAAAGGGTCAGTGTTTACTCTTCTCTCAGCTCACTTTTTTTTTCTTAAATTTTTATTTCATTTTAGAGACAGGATCTCACTTTGTCCCCCAGGCTGAAGTGCAAAGGTTCGGCCCTAGCTTACTGCATCCCCGAACTCATAGCCTCAACCAATCCTCCCACCTAGGTTCCCAAGTAGCAGGAATCACAGGCAGGTGCCACCACACCCAGCTAATTAAATTTTTTTTTTGTACAGACAGAGTCTTGCTCTGTTGCTCAGGCTGGTCTTGAATTCCTGGCCTCAAGTAATCCTCTCGACTCAGCCTCCTAAGTACCTGGGATCACAGGCAGAAACTGCCATGACCAGCTAATTTAATTTTTTTTTTTTTTTTTGTAGAGACAGAGTCTTTCTATGTTGCCCAGGCTGAATTGAACTCCCGGCCTCAAGCGATCCTCCCGCCTCAGCCTCCAGAGTACCTGGGATCACAGGCAGGCACCACCATGCCCAGCTGATTAAAAGCATTTTTTTTTTTTTTTTTAAATAGAGATAGAGTCTTGCTATGTTGCCCAGGCTGGTCTTGAATTCCTGGCCTCAAGCAACCTGCTTGCCTTAGCCTCTTGCGTACCTGGGACCACAGGCAATCACCACCAATCCTGGCTAATTAAAAAAAAAAAAATTGTTTCTAGAGATAGGGTCTTGCTATATTACATAGGCTGGTCTTGAACTCCTAGCCTCAAGCAGTCCTCCCTGCTGGGCCTCCCAAGGGCTGGGGTTACAGGCATGAGGAGCCATTCCATCCAGCTAAGAAATTTACTATGGTGTCCAACTTCTTCATTTGGACAGGGGTCAGCACACTATGGCCCTCAGGCCAAATCCCACGGTTTTTGTAAATGCTGTTTTACAGTCATGCAGTCACACTCATTTATCTACTCATCATCTATGGCTGCACAAAAATGTCCCGACACGGCAGGTTGAGTAGTTAAACAGGAATTCCACAGCCAAAATATTTACACTTTGGCCCTTTACAGAGAATGTTTGCTGACCTCTGATCTGGAACAGACGCCTTGAGGTTTCATTCATAATAGCATGCCTGATAGCTTGTGTGGTCGCTGGTACCACTTGAATGAAGTGAGTGAAAGGAAATGCTGTGTCTTCCTCTTTACACTGCAAGACATGTTAAAGAAATGTGTATCATTTGCTGCACTGAATATATGGATTCCAAGGATGAGAAAGATCTCAGTTCCTACTTAGCTATGTGTATGATCTTATAATTTATTTAAACAGCTATATTGGCATTGAATGAGGATTTCACGCTTTCAGCCCAGCCTCTAGAACCCAAAAGGAAGTGGCGTATGTCATGAGATTTTTTTTTTTTTTTCTCAAGCCTCCCTTATGTTAATTTCTATCATGAATACTTCTGAGCCGGGTGTGGTGGCTCACGCCTCTAATCCCAGCACTTTGGGAGGCCGAGGTGGGCAGATCACTTGAAGCCAGGAGTTCAAGACCAGCCTGGCCAACATGGTGAAACCCCATCTCTACTAAAACTACAAAAATTAGGTGTGTGTGGTGGCATGTGTCTGTAATCCCAGCTACTGGGGAGGCTGAGGCAGAAGAATGGCTTGAACCAGGGAGCTGGGGGTTGCAGTGAGCCAAGATCAAGCCACTGTACTGTAGCCTGGGTGACAGAGCAAGACGCCATCAAAAAAAAAAAAAAAAAAAAAAAGAAGAAGAAAGAAAAGAAAGAAATTATCATACAGCAAAATTGACTTTTTAAAGGTGTACCATTTTATGAATTTTAAGCCATGTGTAGAGTGGTACAGCTATTGCCACAATTAGGATACAGAATAGTCTCATCATTGTCCAAACTCCCTCAGTTCACCCCTTCATCACCAAACCACCTCCACCCCCAACCACAGATCTGCTGTCCATCCCTATAGTTTTCCTAGACTTTAATTTAAAGGTTATCTTATAATTGGATTAATATTTTTAAAGTTGAAATTTTAAATTTGAGTCCAGTTGATTCCTGTTATTGCCAGATCCCATATTTTCTTTTTAAAATTTAAAATTAAAATGTTTATTTCGAGAGGCAGGGTCCTGCTCTGATGCTCAGGCTGGAGTGCAGTGGTGTGGTCCTAACTCTGCAGCCGCCAGCTCTTGAGCATCAACAATCCTGCTGCGTCAGCCTTCTGAGTAGCTGGGACTACAGGCATACGCTGCCATGCTCAGCTAATTTTTATTGTTATTTATTTATTTATTTAATTTTGAGACAGTCTTACTTTGTTGCCCAGGCTGAACTGCAGTGGTGTGATCTGGGCTCACTGCAGCCTCCACCTCCTGGGCTGAAGTGATTCTCCTGCCTCAGCCTCCCTAGTAACTGGGGTTACAGGTGCGCCACCATGCTCAGTTAATTTTTGTATTTTTAGTAGAGATGGGGTTTCACCATGTTGATCAGGCTGGTCTTGAACTCCTGACTTCAAGTGATCTGCCCACCTCAGCCTCCCAAAGTGCTGGGATTACAGACATGAGCCACCAGGATCTGCCTGATTTTTAAATTTTTAGTAAAGATAGGTCTCAAAGTGTTGCCCAGGCTGGTCTCGAACTCCTGGCCTCAGGTGATCTTCCCGCCTTGATCTCCTCAAGTACTGAGATTACATGCATGAGCCACCACGCCTGGCCCAGATCTTGTATTTTTGAATTTACCTTCTCACTAAAATTTATTTGTAACCCTTAAACCAGCATGCTCAGTGCCTTTCTGGTCATTTCAGGACACTCATGAGTCTCCAATTTGAGGTCAAGTAAGGGGGCACTCCACCTTTTTGCTTCAGCCCTTATGTGTCAGAGTCATACAACCTGCGCACTGAGGATTGAAACTAGTCCTTTTCCGCCAGGTGCGGTGGCTCATGCCTGTAATCCCAGCACTTTGGGAGGCCGAGGCAGGTGGATCACAAGATCAGGAGATCTAGACCATCCTGGCTAACATGTAATCCCAGCACTTTGGAAGGCTAAGGTGGGCAGATCACTTGAAGTCAGGAGTTCAAGACCAGCCTCGCCAACATGGAGAAACTCCATCACTACTAAAAATACAAAAAATTGGCTGGGCGTGGTGGTGGGCACCTGTAATCCCAGCTACTTGGGAGGCTGAGGTAGGAGAATTGCTTGAACCCAGGAGGTGGGGATTGCAGTAAGCCAAGATCGTGTCACTGCACTCCAGCCTGGGCGACAAAGTGAGACTTTGTCTCAAAAAAAAAAAAAAATCCCAAACAACCACAACAACAAACCCAGTCCTTTTAGTGGCTATGTGGTGCCACGTTTTTAGCATTTTTGTGCTTTCAGGTGGTGATGGGATGGTCTCAAATGCCCCCAAGAGTGCTGAAGCACTGTTAATCTTCTGTTCCTTAGCTCAGGAAGGCTGTGACCACCCTTGTGGAGAAAAGGCAGTGTGTCCGGCATGGTGGCTCACGCCTGCAATCCCAGCACTTTGGAGGCCAAGGCAGGTGGATCACTTGAGGCCAAAGTTCAAGACCAGCCTGGGCAACACGGTGAAACCGCATCTCTACTAAAACTACAAATAATATTACTGAATTATTATATACTAAATCTACTAAAAATAGCCAAGAATGATGGTGCATGCCTGTAATTCCAGCTACCTGGGAGGCTGAGGCACAAGAATTGCTTGAGTCCATGGAGGTTGCAGTGAGCTGAGACAGTGCCACTGCACTCAAGCCTGCGCAACAGAGCGAGACCCCGTCTCCAACACACACACACACACACACACACACACACACACACACACACACACACACACACACACACACAGGCATGTGTTAGGATAAACCTTTTTAGGCATAGATTCTACTGCTGTTGGCCATAAGTTCAGTGTTAATGAATCAACAATATAGATTCAGTAAAGTGTCTTTCAACAGAAACACACATAAAACAAGGCTGGGTATTGACTCATGGATAAATGTGTTGTGGTCAGAAGCTCTCAGGTACTTACCCTTGCTTTTTTCTGGGAGCAATGGCTCAGTATTCACTAATTCAACATTCAAACGAACTTCACAGAGCCAAACTACCACCAATAACAAGAATTGGCTGCAAATGTTTTAAAATTGCAGCCGATTCTGTGGCTCACGCCTGTAATGCCAGCACTTTGGGAGACCAAGGCAGGTGGATCCCCTCAGGTCATGAATTCAAGACCAGCCTGGCCAACATGGTCAAACCCCATCTCTACTAAAAATACAAAAATTAGTTGGGTGCGGTGGCTCATGCCTGTAGTCCCAGCTACTTGTGAGGCTGAGGTTGGAGAATCGTGGAAACCCAGGAGGTGGAGGTTGTAGTGAGCCAAGATTGCACCACTGCATTCCAGCCAGGGCATCAGAGCAATACACTGTCTTAAAGAAAATTGTGAGTTTGTCATTTTTCGTTTAGAATCCTTTGAATGCAAATGCCCTTTTTCTTGTATTTTCATCTGCATGGAAACTGCTGGGTTGATTATGTTTTGGAAAGTTCATGAGATGTCAAAAAACCCCTAGCCGGTGTTTCAGTGAGGGGATTCCTGCCCTCTGCCAACCCTGGTGACAAGGAAGGGCAGCAGGGGCTCTCAGGATTTTATTTCATTTATTCATTTATATTTTTTTGAGGAAGGGTCTTGCTCTCTTGCTCAGGCTGGCGTGCAGTGGCAGGATCATGGCTCACTGTGGCCTTGACCTCCTGGGCTCAAGTGGTCCTCCCACCTCAGCCTCCTGAGTAGCTGGGACTACAGGCATGTGCCACCATAACTGGCTAATTTTTGTATTTTAGCAGAGATGGCATTTCATCGTGTTGCCCAAGTGGGTCTTGAACTTCTGAACTCAAGCCATCCACCTGCCTCGAACTCTCAAAGCTCTGGGATTACTGGTGTGAGGCACCTTGCCCAGCTGGCTTACAGGATTTTAGAAACATATTTTGTTTCCAGCAGAGCAAGGTTTGCTATTCTGCGCTGCCACATACAGACTGGCTCTGCGTTCCTGCTGGAGTTCAAAGCAGACTTGTGAGAATGAGTGTTTACTTTCAAATCTAGCATTTGCTTCCAGTTCCTTAAAAGTAGGGTGTCTCATCAGGTTTATATAAAAGCTCCCGTCTTATGTTCAGGAAGGGCAGGATGTTATCATAAGATTCTTTGTGGGAATGTGGAAAACATAGGTACTTTCCTTTTTTTTTTTTTTTTGAGAAAGAGTCTCCCTTTGTCTCCCAGGCTGTAATGCAGCGACGTAGTCTCGGCTCACTGCAACTTCTGCCTCCTGGGTTCAAGTGATTCTCCCACCTCTGCCTCCTGAGTAGCTGGGATTACAGGCTCCTGCCACCACGCCCGGCTAATTCTTGTATTTTTAGTAGAGATGGGATTTCACCTTGTTGGTCAGGCTGGTCTCGAACTCCTGACGTCAGGCGATCCACCTGCCTCGGCCTCCCAAAGTGCTGGGATTACAGGCATGAGCCACCTCGTCTGGCCAACATAGGTACATTCTAAAATTACTCTCGTTATCAATGCAGGCAAAAATAGACAGGAAGGGACTCAAGAGAGTAGGGATGCAACTTCTTTTTTATTGATTGATTTTAAAATCTCATTTATTATTATTGTTAGAGACAGAGTCTTGCTCCGTCATCCAGGCTGGAATGCAGTGGTGCAATTATGGCTCATTGCAGCTTCGAACTCCTGGCCTCAAATGATTCTCCAGCTTCATCCTCCCGAGTAACTGGGACTACAGACATGCATGCACCACCACACTTGGCTAGCTTTTTTATTTTTACTTTTTGAAGACACGAGGTCTAGCCGTGTTGCCCAGACTGGTCTCAAACTCAAGACCTCAAGTGATCGTCCCGCCTCAGCCTCCTAAAGTACCGGGATTCCAGATGTGAGCCACTGTGCCTGGTGGGATACAACCGTTTTCTGACTGCCGTGTGTGTGTGTGTGTGTGTGTGTGTGTGTGTGTGTGTGTGTGTGTGTGTGTGTGTGTGTGTGTGTGTGTGTATGTGTATTGTTGCCATTCTACTCTCAAGAATGTATCCTTTTGTTTCCTTCCAGAAGATCAGAAAAGGGAGGATCCCATATGCTCCCTCCTAATTGGACTCAGTTACATGGTCTCTATACCACCCGTTACAAAGTATCTTTCTGGTCTAGCAAGGCTTTCTCTTGTTTTTCCTTCTGTCTTCTGCAGTCCTGTCTGCCCATGTCTGTGTAAATTTCAGGACTCCTGAAATAGCACAGAAGCCCCCTTCTAATCCTGTGGCTTGATGTTTGATATTGTTACGATTACAAAACTATGTAATAGACAAGAGGAGTCAGGCACTCCAGAGCTCATAGAAGGTGTTGGTATCAGCCTGGCTGTGGCACACAGGGACCCTTCCTAGTAGTCCCCGGCCTTTGATACTGTGCCCCCAGGAGCCCTTCTTTCTTCCTTCCTTCTTTCCTTCCTTCCTTCCTTCCCTCCCTCCCTCCTTTCTCTTTCCTTCCTTCCTTCTCTCCCTCCCTTCCTTCCTTTCCTCCTTCCCTCCCTCCTTTCTCTGCTTCCTTCCCTCCCTCCCTCCTTTCTCTTTCCTTCCTTCTCTCCCTCCCTTCCTTCCTTTCCTCCTTCCCTCCCTCCTTTCTCTGCTTCCTTCCTTCCCTCCCCCTCCCCTCCCTCCCTTTCTCTCCTCCCTCCCTCCTTTCTCTCCTTCCTTTCTTCCTTCCTTCTTCCCTCTCTCCCTGCATTCCTCCCTCCTTTCTCTCCTTCCTTCCCACCCTCCCTCCTTCCTTCCCTCCCTCTGTCATTCCCTCCCTCCCTTCCCTCCCTTCCTCTCTCTGTCCCTCCCTCCTTTCCCTTCTTTCTTCTTTCCTTCTTTCCTTCCCTCCCTCTGTCCCTCCCTCCTTTCTCTCCCTCCCCCCTTTCTCCCTTCATTCCTCTCTCCCTTCATCCCTCCCTCCCTCCGTCCCTCCCTCCTTTCTCTCCTTCTTTCCCTTCCTTCCTCCATCCTTTCTTCTTTCCTTCCTTCCCTCCCTCCCTTCCTCCCTCTGCCCCTTCCTCCTTTCCCTCCTTCCCTCCTTCCTCCCTCCCTCCCTCCCTCTGTCCCTCCCTCCTTTCTCTCCTTCCTTCCTTCCTTCTTTCCTTTCTTCTTCCCTCCCTCCCTTTGTTTTGTTTTTTTTGAGATGGAGTCTCGCTCTGTTGCCCAGGCTGGAGCTCAGTGGCATGATTTCGGCTCATGGCAGCCTCTGCCTCCCAGGTTGAAGCGATTCTCCTGCCTCAGCCTCCCGAGTAGCTGGGACGAAAGCGCATACCACCACACCTGGCTACGTTTTTATATTTTTGGTAGAGATCGGTCTCTAACTTTGGCCAGGTTGGTCTCAAACTCCTGACCTCAAGTGATCCACCTGCTTTGGCCTCCCAAAGTGCTGGGATTATAGGTGTTAGCCACTGCACCCGGCCTTTTTGTTTGTTTGTTTTTGAGACAGGGTCTTGCCTGGCTGCCCAGGTGGGAGTGTAGTGGCATGATCTCTTCTCACTGCAAACTCCGCCTCCTGGGTTCAAGAGATTCTCTTATTCAGCCTCCCGAGTACCTGGGATTACAGGTGTGCACCACCATGCCTGGCTAATTTTTGTGTTTTTCGTGGAGATGGGGCTTCACCATGTTGGCCAGGCTGCTCTCAAACTCCTGACCTCAGGTGATCCACCTGCCTCCACCTCCCAAAGTGCTGGGATGACAGGCCCGAGCCACTATGCCCAGCAGATATTTCTACTTTTCTACTTTGTCTTTTTGCTGCTGCCAGCCAGATCCTTTCCCCTGCTCCTGAGCTTGGTTTCCTTGATCCCCATGAGCTCCTGGAGGCTGCATTTCCTTGGAGTTTCCTGTTCTTGACACCTCTGCGTTTTTGCACACACTTCCTATGTCCAGACACATTTCTTCTTTCTTTTTGCCAGTCAACACCTGCTTCTTCCTCATGGAACTGGGTCAGAGGCCTTCCTTCCCTCTCTGGCTTTATCACCCACCTGGGCTCCTGCTATGCTGTGGACTCAGCTTATCTGCCTGGGGTTCCATTGCCTTTGGTCTGCTCACTGGGGGGTGTTCTAGTGAATCGTGGACTGTATGAATAAGTGTGTGGAAGGACTTAGTACATGCTTGTTCGAAGCAGGAAGCAGGGTCTTACCTGGACGGGGCAGGTCCTGGAGGGGATGACGTGGGACGGCTGGAGTTAGGAGCAGAATGTTTGCTAGGAAAAGAACCATGATAGAATGAGTTGCATATCCTTCCTGTCCTCCGATTCAAATGTTGAAGCCCTAACCCCCGGTGTCACTATGTTTAGAGATAGAGTCCTCAGGAGGTGATTAAGGTTAAAGTCAGAAGGCAGGGACCTTAGTATGATAGGACTGGTGGCCTTATTAGAAGAGAAGAGGCTGGGTGCAGTGGCTCAGGCCTGTAATCCCAGCACTTTGAGAGGCCAGGGGAGGTAGATCACTGGAGGTCAGGAGTTTGAGACCAGCCTGACCAACATGGTGAAACCCCGTCACTACTAAAACTACAAAAATTAGCCCAGCATGGTGGCATGTGCCTATAGTCCCAACACTTTGGGAGGTGAGGTGGGTGGACCACCTGAGGTCAGGGTTCGAGACCAGCCTGGCCAACATGGTGAAACCCCTTCTTTACTAAAAATACAAAAATTAGCCAGGCATGGTGGTGGGTGCCTGCAGTCCTAGCTACTTGGGAGGCTGAGGCAGGAGAATCGCTTGAAACTGGGAAGTGGAGTTTGCAGTGAGCTGAGATCGTGCCAGTGCACTCCAGCCTGAGGGACAGAGCGAGACTCAGTCTCAATTAAAGGGGGGAAAAATAATAGCTGCCACTAGCATCCTCTTCTTCATTGCCTTTCTCTACCTGTGGATAGAGTGGCCATTAACCAGGTACCCCTTATGAAGCACTTGAAGCACCCTTCACCTCCCACTCAGATACTAACAGCCAGAAGTGCTTGCATCTATTTCTGCTCATTTCTGATATCCTCTGGGTATGTGCTGTCCCGGTGGTAAATTGCTCTATTGTCTTTCCCTAACAGGAACACATACGGCTTTAATGAATTAAGAGTTTGATTCTTAGGAGATTTAAAAAGAAGAACAATTCTTTATTGTCCCCTCCAATTAGAGCTGTTTAATCTTTACTCATAACAACTTTAGTGAGCTAGAATTCACAGGACATACAATTCACCCATTTTAAGTGTGCAATTAGGTGGTTTTCAGGACATTTACAGGAGTTGTGCAACTATGACCAAATTCAGTTTTAGAACATTTACATAATCCTCAGAGAAACCCTGTACCTTTCAGCTACCCCTTCCCATGCCCCCGTCTCCCCAGCTCTTGACAACCATGAATCTATTTTCTGTCACTATGGATTTGCCTCTTCTGGATATTTTCTGTATGAATGGAGTCGCACAGCACGTCGCCTTCTCTGTCTGGCTTTGATGGTGAAGGTTCATACCTGGAATCCCAGCACTTTGGGAGGCCAAGACTGGAGGATCGCTTGAGAGCAAGCTGGGCAACATAGCGAGACCACTATCTCTACAAAAAAATTTTAAATTGGCTAGGCATGGTGGTGTGTGTCTGTGGTTCCAGCTACACTGGAGGCATAGTTTTTGTTTGTTTGTTTTGAGATGGAGTCTCACTCTGTCACCCAGGCTGGAGTGCAGTGGCGTCATCTCAGCTCACTGCAACCTCGGCCTCCTGGGTTCAAGTTATTCTCGGTTCAAGTGATTCTCGTGGCTCACCCTCCCAAGTACCTGGGATTACAGGCACATGCCACCATACCCAGCTAATTTTTGTATTTTTTTTTTTTTTAATTTTTGTATTTTTAATAGAGACAGGGTTTCACTATGTTGGCCAGGCTGGTCTCAAACTCCTGAGCTCAGGTGATCCATCCACCTTGGCCTCCTAAAGTGCTGGAATTATAGGTGTGAACCACTGTGGCCGGCCTTGTATTTATTTCATTTTGCTTTATGTTTTTGAGACAGAGTCTCTCTCTATTGCCTGGCTGGAGTGGAGTGGGGCGATCTTGGTTCACTGCAATCTCCGACTCCCTGGTTCAAGCAATTCTCCTGCCTCATGTGCCACCATGCCCAGCTAATTTTTTTTTTTTTTTTTTTTTTCAGTAGAGACAGGGTTTCACCATGTTAGCCAGGATGGTCTCAAATTTCTGAACTCAGGTAGTCCGCCCGCCTTGGCCTCCCAAAGTGCTGTGATTACAAGCATGAGTCACCATGCTCAGCCTGTATTTACTTTTGAGACTAGATCTTGCTCTGTTACCCAGGCTGGAGCTCAGCAGTGGAGATAGCTGCAGTCATGACCTCCTAGGCTCAAACAATCCTCTTACCTCAGCCTCCCATATAGCTGGGACCAGAGACACACACCAGCATGCCCTGCTAATGTTTTAATTTTTGTAGAGATGGAGTCTCACTATGTTGCCCAGGTTCGTCTCAAACACCTGGGCTCAAGCACTCCTTCCATCTCTGCCTCTCAAAGTGCCAGGATTACAGGCATGAACCACTGCCCTCAGCCTCAGCTATTATGAATAATGCTGCTATAGACATTTGTGTACACATCTTTGTGTGGACGTATTGTGTCATTTCTCTTAGGTGGTTACGTAGTAGTGGAATTACTGGGTCCTATGGCAACTCTTGGTTTAGTATTTTGAGGAACTACCAGAGTGTTTTCCACAGTGGCTGCACTGTTTTATATCCCCATCAGGAATGCAAAAGGATACGAATTTCTCTATTTTTTCTTTTATTCCTTGAGATGGAGTCTTGCTCTTTCACCCCGGCTGGAGTGTAGTGATCTTAGCTCACTGTAACCTCTGCCTCCCAGGTTCAAGTGATTCTCCTGCCTCAGACTCCAAGATATCTAGGACTACAGGCGCCTGCCACCACACCCAGCTAGTTGTTTTTTGTATTTTTAGTAGAGATGGGGTTTCTCCATGTTGGCCAGGCTGGTCTTGAACTCCTGACCTCAGGCGATCTGCTGCCTTGGCCTGCCAAAGTGCTGGGATTATAGGCGTGAGCCAGGGTGGCTGGCCCATTTCTCTATATTATTTGCGCTTGTAATTGTCAGTCTTTTTGGTTTTAGCCATCCTAGTGGGAATAAAGTGGTATCTCATTCTGATTTGAATTTATATTTCCCTGATGTCCAATAGCCAGTTAAGCTTTGTTGTTGTTGTTTTTAATTGATGCAAAGTCTCACTGTGTTGCCCAGGCTGGAGTGCAATTGTGTGATCATAGCTCAATATAACCTCATACTCCCCAACCCAGGCGATCCTCCTGTCTCAGCCTCCCAAGTAGCTGGGACTACAGGCACATGCCACAGTGTCGGGATATTGATTGACTGATTGATTGATTGATTTACAGAGATGGGGTCTTGCTATGTTGCCCAGGCTGGCTTTGAACTTCTGGCTTCAATCGATCCTCCCACCGTGGTCTCCCAAACTGCTGGGATTACAGGGATGAGCCACTGTGCTCAGCCCTTGTTAACCTTTGAATGCATATTTGTGTATGATTTTGGTTCTGCCATAGCCTGGGGAGGATGGTGGACAAGTGTTCTTTGTACCTGCAGAAAGTGTGTGTGTGTGTGTGTGTGTGTGTTTTCTTGACTTAGCCTAATTCACTTGCTGCATGGAATGCGGTCCAGGGTCATCGCTACTTTGTTTTTCCCATTTGTTTGCTTTTGCTGTTTTTGTTTGTTAGTTTTCTAATTTGTGCTTCTTTTGTGGGTCATTCTCAGGGTGGAGTTTTTTTTTTCTTTCTTTCTTTTTTTAGAGGATTTACTATTCTTCTTTAGAACAATCTGTTTTTCTCAAATATATTTGTGGAAGGTTTAGTGTTTTGGAACAAAATAAGCAAGGGTTGTATACTGAGCCATATATTCTAGGTGCTATGTGTGTTGGGGATGTGGTGCGTGTGCGTGTGTGTGTGTGTGTGTGTGTGTGTGTGTGTGTGTGTGTGTGTCTGTGGCGAGAAGCCATCTAAAGAGATTGATTCTGAAAAATGTTAACTCAAGTGTAAGGGATACAAAGAGGAGAAATACCCAAATAGGTGTGCCAAGGAAAGGGAATCAGGGAAGACTGCTTGGAGGAGGAGGCAGCATTTGCACTGGATATCTTGAAGCATGATGGGCTGGATTTAGAAATAAGAAGCCAAGATACAAAGCACTTTGCCAGCCAAATGATAGACTAGCCTAGAGATGCCTAGAGATGACTGTTGTATGTTCAGGGGAATAAACAATAGCAACAGCAATAACAACATAATAGCTGACATTAATGTAGCACTTACTATATTTCAGGCACTGTTTGAGTGCTTGCCCTGAATTATTTCACTTCCTCTATATAAGCCATGTTACAGAGGAAGATAGGAGTCTTGGAGTTGTACGAAAGTGGTGGGCAGGATTGTTTTGCGGGGTGCAGGGGATGGAGGGGTGGAATCTTGAGGGGAGCACAGGGTGATGGGGAGCCATGGAGGGTGCTGGAGCCTGGGACAGACCGCCCTCAGGAGAATGAGAACGCAGAGCATTTGTGCAATGGAGCTCGGACTCCCTGGAGAGTGTGATCACACCACACCCAGGTGAAAGGTAATTAGGTCTTGATTGCAGGCCAGGAGAGCTGTCCGGGAAGGAAAGTCGGCCAGCAAGGTGGGAGGATTCACAAAACAAATACATTCAGCTTTCCTTGCCCTATTTCTGACGAGGGCACCTTTATCCCCATAAATCATCTCCTGAAGGTCTTTGGTGTTGACGCACTGGAGATAGTTCCCCTTTCGCCTTCTGCACCTGCTGTGTTACCCAATCCCCTGTAATCCTATTGTCATGATTGCATCATTTCAGAAGTGATGGTTTTAAGGATTTTAATAGGGCTTGCCAAAAGAATTACTTTCTTTGCCTTTTGAAAGTAATTACTTAGGCATGGGGACTTTACAGAGAAAGTCACTCATCCCAGCTGGCTGCAGAGTGTACAGGGCCCGGGATGAGCAACACAGGGCCGGGCCGGGCGCGGTGGCTCATGCCTGTAATCCAGGCACTTTGGAGGCCAAGGCGGGCAGATTGCCTGAGGTCAGGAGTTCAAGACCAGCCATGACCAACATGGTGAAACCCCGTCTTTCAAAAAAACAAAAAAAACACAGGGCCCAGATTTCATGCCCAAGAAGCCGGCTCTGCCCCTGATCCTTCTGAGGCATCCACCATGCATCCACTCACCTGTCTTGTTTCCCGCTCATTTTCTCTTCTAGTGTGCCCTGGCATGGATATCCGCAACAACCTCAGCAGGCTGCATGAGCTGGAGAATTGCTCTGTCATCGAAGGACACTTACAGATACTTTTGATGTTCAAAACGAGGCCCGAAGATTTCCGAGATCTCAGTTTCCCCAAACTCATCATGATCACTGATTACTTGCTGCTCTTCCGGGTCTATGGGCTCGAGAGCCTGAAGGACCTATTCCCCAACCTCACCGTCATCCGGGGATCGAGACTGTTCTTCAACTATGCGCTGGTTGTCTTTGAGATGGTTCACCTCAAGGAACTCGGCCTCTACAGCCTGATGAACATCACCCGGGGTTCTGTCCGCATCGAGAAGAACAATGAGCTCTGCTACTTGGCCACTATTGACTGGTCCCGTATCCTGGATTCCGTGGAGGACAATTACATCGTGTTGAACAAAGATGACAACGAGGAGTGTGGAGACATCTGTCCAGGTACCTCAAAGGGCAAGACCAACTGCCCTGCCACCGTCATCAACGGGCAGTTTGTTGAACGGTGTTGGACCCACAGTCATTGTCAGAAAGGTATGCTGGGGATACAGGGTTCTAAGCAGTGTCTCATGCTTTGTTTTTCTAGAAACCTTGAAAGATTTATTAAATATTTTAAGCTTAAAAAGCTTAAAATGTTAAATGGCCATTAGGTAGGGGCTGGGGGACAGTGGGTGGTGGCGTGGCAGACTTTTTTTGTAAAGACTCCGATAGTAGATACTTTAGACTTTGCAGGTCATGTGGTCTCTGTTGCAATGACTCAATTCTGCATTGTAGCGGGCAAGCAGCCACAGGCATGCATAAACGTATGAGTATGGCTGTGTTTCAATAAAACTTTATTTACAAAAACAAGTCATGGGCCACATTTCGCCCGAGGACAGCAGTTTGCCACCTCCTGTGCCAGACAGTGAATGTTTTTCTTGCTTGGGAGAGAAAAAGGAGTGGGAAACAATAGATTTGGTTTTTCAAAAATGTGAGTTCTTATCTGATTATAGAAGTGATATTGCTCATAACAGACATTTGGAAAAAGAAATGTGTAAAGGAAAAGAAAAGCAAAACATTCATCTTATTCCACAATGCATGTCACTGAGAGTTTATCAGGGATTGTTCTTTCTAGTAGTCTTCAAGAATCTGTTGTGTCTAGTAAAGGTTTCCTTAATCATTTCTGTTACTGGGGATAAAGATGATTTCCAGACGGTGCGGTGGCTCACGCCTGTTGTCCCAGCATTTTGGGAGGCTAAGGCAGGTGGATCACCTGAGGTCAGGAGTTTGAGACCAGCCTGACTGACATGGAGAAACCCTGTCTCTACTAAAAATACAAAATTAGCTGGGCGTGGTGGTGTGTGCCTGTAGTCCCAGCCATTTGGGAGGCTGAGGCAGGAGAATCACTTGAACTCGGTAGGCGGAGATTTCAGTGAGCCGAGATCGCACCACTGCACTCCAGCCTGGGTGACAAAAGTGAAACTCCGTCTCAAAAAAACAAAAAAGATGATTTCTAGTTTTCACAAAGAGAGTGACGAACATTTTGGAGTTGAAGCTTTATCTAGCAGTTGTTTCTTCAGGCTTGCTTTCCAGAAGTGAAATTTCTGGGTCAGAGGCTCTTGGTGCAGATTGCCAAATGGTGTTCCGGAAATGTTTTACCAATGGCCTCTCCTCCTAGCTTTGAATGAGAGGGAGCACCTTGGCCAGCCTTTGAGTGTTGTTTGAAGAATCTTTCATAATTGACTGTGGGAGGGGGGAGCTGATGTGTTGCCATTGTTTCTATTTGCATTTCTTTGATTGCTATTGGGGTTAAACCTTTTAAAACACATTTATTTATCATTTGGGTTTTCTCTTCCTGTTCATATCCTTTGTGCATTTATCTTTCAGTACCTCAGCAGCTTCTGCAAAATTAATCTGTATGTGGTTTCATCTATGACTGCTACTAACCGTTTGCCAATTGAATTCCGTTGCTGTTCTGTGGTTGAAATAGCCTGGGATGTGTTTTGCTGGAGAAGCTTAAAATGTTTATGGAGCTCAGAGCTGGATTTCTGTGTGCCACTTCTGTACTTTACACTTAGAAAGTCTTTTTCTACCCATGGAAGAATTTTTTCTCTACATTTTATATTTTAATTATTTTTTCTTTTTGAGATGGAATTTTACTCTTGTCATTCAGGCTGGAGTGCAGTGGCTTGATCTTGGCTCCCTGTAACCTCCACCTCCCGGGTTCAAACAATTCTCCTGTCTCAGCCTCCAAGTAGCTGGGATTACAGGTGTGCACCACTACCACGCCCGGCTAACATTTGTACTTTTAGTCGACATGGGGTTTCACCATGTTGGTCGGGCTGGTCTTGAACTCGTGACGTCAGGTGATCTGCCTGCCTTGGCTCCGCAAGTGCTGGGATTACAGGTGTAAGCTACCACACCCAGCCAACAGCCAGCTAAGTTTTGTATATGTTGTAGAGACAGGATTTGGCCATGTTGGCCAGGCTGGTCTCGAACTTCTGAGCTCAAGTAATCCTCCTGCCTTGGCCTCCCAAAGTGCTGGGACTACACGCGTCGGCTACCATGCCTGGTTGTGCCTGATGTTTCCAGTGAATTAAACATCTTTTTTGCTGTTAAGAACCAGGCTTCTTGTGTCTGGGAGGTTGAAGCTGCACTGAGCCCTATTTGTGCCACTGCGTTCCAGCCTGGGTGACAAAGCGAGACGCTATCTCAAAAACAAAAGAAAATAAAAATGAAAATGAACACAAAACAAAACAAAACCAAAAATGGGCTTGTTTTTCCAGTACTGGGGGTTTTGTCACCCATGGAAAATTCAACTGACACTTCCTGGGGTCCTGGTTCCTGGCATCTGGTATATATCTCAGCCATCATTAGTAGCATCCCCAGGGGGCCTGCCATGTCCTGATAATAATGTCAAGAAATGATTGTGTTTTATTTTATTTATTCATTTATTTATGAGACAGAGTCTTGCTCTGTTGCCAGGCTGGAGTGCAATGGTGCAATCTCGGCTCCCTGCAACCTCCATCTCCCGGGTTCAAGCGATTCTCCTGCCTCAGCCTCCCCAGTAGCTGGGATTACAAGCATGTGCCATCACAGCCAGCTAATTTTTGTATTTTTAGTAGGGACGGGGTTTCACCATGTTGGCCAGGCTGGTCTCAAACTCCTGACCTCAGGTGATCCAACCACCTCGGCCTTCCAAAGTGCTGGGATTTCAGGTGTTAGCCATCGTGCCTGGCCTCATCTTAACCATTTTAAGCACACAGTTCAGTGGCCTTAAGCACGTTCACGTGGTTATGCAGCCATGGCTGCCACCATCTTCCAAACATTCTCATCCTCCCAAACTGAAACTCTGTACCCATGAAACACTCACTCCCCATCTCCCTCTCCCAGCCCTTGGCACCCACCATCCAACTTCCCGTCTCTATGAATGTGATGACTCTGAGGACCTCCTGTGAGTGGAATTAGATAGGATTTGTCCTTTTGTGTCTGGCTTATTTCACTGAGCCTGATGTCCTCAAGGTTCATCCTCTCGGAAGCCCGTGTCGGATACTCTTTCCTTTTTCAGGCTGAGTCATATTCCATTGTATGGGGGGAGCACATTCTGTGTGTTCATTCATCCATCCATGGGCACTGGGCTGCTTCCACATTCCCGCTATTGTGAATCACGGCACTGTGAACACCCGTTTACATTTGTAGCTTTTCAATGTCTGCATTCATCTTGTTGCTGAGGCTTTCAGAGGCTTATTTATTTATTTATTTATTGAGATGGAATTTCGCTCTTGTCACCCAGGTTAGAGTGAAAGGGCACAATCTGAGCTCACTGCAACCTCCACCTCCTGGGTTCAAGCAATTCTCCTGCCTCAGCCTTCCGAGTAGCTGGGATTACAGGTGTGCACCACCTCGCCTGGCTAATTTTACTATTTTTAGTAGAGATGGGGTTTCACTATGTTGGCCAGGCTGGTGTCATACTCCTAACCGCAGATGATCCACCTGCCTTGGCCTCCCAAAGCGCTGGGATTACAGGCGGGAGCCACCGCGCCCGGCCCTACACTTGTAGCTGTTCAATGCCTGCATTAACCTTGTCGCTGAGGCTTTTGGAGGCTTATATATTTATTTATTTGTTGAGATGGAGTTTGCTCTTGTCGCCTGGGCTGGAATGAAGTGGTGCAATCTCAGCTCACTGCAAACTTTTCCTCCTGGGTTCAAGCCATTCTCCTGCCTCAGCCTCCTGAGTCGCTGTGATTACAGACATCTGCCACCACGCCTGGCTAATTTTTGTGTTTTTAGTAGAGATGGGGTTTTACCGTGTTGGCCAGGCTGATCTCGAACTCCTGCCCTTAGATGATCTGTCTGCCTGGCCTCCCAAAGTGCTGGGATTACAGGCATGAGCCACTGCACCCAGCCTTAGGAAGCTTATTTAATGTCTGATGGTATTTTTGAATGCAGAATAGATTGAACGTTCAGAGGATACTCCTCTGTCTTAGGTGACAGAAACAGACGGGAGAAAGCTATCCATCAACCCCTCTTTTCCCCCAGAGTCTTCTCAGATACTTCCATGAACATATGTGGTTGTCATTTTTTTTTCTTCCACACTTGGAAGCTTCTGGAAGCATCAGGAGAATGGGTAAACATTTAGGATGAAGGTACTTGTTTGTCCTTTGGACCTAGTTTAAGCAGTTCTGTGAAAAGTCCACCCCTTCTTCTACCTGTCCCTTAAGCAATGATGCTGTTTTTTTTTTTTTTTTTGAGACAGAGTCTCGCTCTGTCGCCAGGTGCCAGGCTGGAGTGCAGTGGCACGATCTCGGCTCACTGCAACCTCCGCCTCCTGGGTTCAAGCAATTCTCCTGCTTCAGCCTCCCAGCAATGATGCTTTCTGCAGAGAGACCAAAGGAAGGCTTTCAGTGGTTAAGGAGGCTGAGTGTGGTGGCTCACACCTGTAATCCCAGCACTTTGGGAGGCTGAGGTGTGCGGATCACTTGAGGTCAGGAGTTCGAGACAAGCCTGGCCTACATAGTGAAACTCTGTCTCTACTAAAAATACAAACATTTAGCCAGGCATGGTGGTTCATGCCTGTAATCCCAGCTACTCAGAAGGCTGAGGCAGGAGAATCGCTTTAGCCCAGGAGGCAGAGGTTGCAGTGAACTAAGATCATGTCATTGCACTCTAGCCTGGGCAACAGAGTGAAACTCCGTTTAAAAAAAAAAGAAAAAAATAGTTAAGGGAATTAAAAGAAAAAGCAACAGCACACCACCATGGCGTGTGCTAATGATCCATAGCCTGGACTCCCTCTCTCCATCATCCTGCTGTGGATTTGGGGGGAAGATACCAGAAGAGGTCAAATGCAAGAAGCTCTGAATGGGAAGAGTGGAGACAGGGTCTATACCACACGTGCACTGACTGCCTACTAAGTCATGTTCTGGGGAACTCAGGGCGTAGGAAGGGAGCCAGCCTTTGCCTCCTCAGAGTGGCCAGTCTAGTGGCAAATGCAGATGTTGACCATAAAACCAAGTACACTCGGGAGGGGGAGAGTTAGAGGGAGATGGATATTGGTTCAGCCAGCTGGGCGCGGTGGCTCACGCCTGTAATCCCAGCACTTTGGGAGGCTGAGGAGGGCAGATTCCTTGAGCTCAGTCAGGAGGTCAAGACTAGCCTGGGCAACCTGGAGAAACAATGAAAAATACAAAAATTACAAACCATGAAAATATATAAAAATTAGCCCAGGCATGGTGGCAGGTGCCTGTGACCCTGGCTCCTTGGAAGGCTGAGGTGGGAGGATCAATTGGGCCCGGGGGTGGAGGTTGCAGTGAGCTGAGATTACACCACGCTGCTGTAGCCTGGGCGACAGAGTGTGGTGGTTTGGGGGTTAAATGAGATGGTGCAGGAGGAGGCACTTAACTCAGCCTCAGGTGCTCCGTGAGTGTTCTGAAACTTTCCAGTAAGTAAGCGCCATGAGCCCACCCTATCTGGGCAGATCGGCTTCCAGGTGAATATTTACCAGGGTTCAGCCTCATTTCTGACTTGGGCCTTGAGGCAGGCAGAGGAACGTGTATCTTGTGACCCTGCCAATGAGGGGTGGCTGCCACAGAGGAAAGACCACCCTGATTTTCAGGTGCCAACAGCATGCGATGCTCTGGAAGTTCTCAGCTCTGGGCATTTCGAGGGGACCCGAAGCCACAGGGCTTGCCTGACTAGCTGCTTTAGCCAAACCCATGGCGTTTTCTTTCTGGGAGCTCACCCCAGCTGCTCACTGCCGATCAGAGGAGTGGGTGAGGCCGGGACGTGCTGGGTGCCAAGGGGGAAACCAGCCTGAGATGCCACAGATGGATGTTGGCTCCAAAGCAGGAAGAGGAGGCTGAAAGCAGCAAATCCCTCCTCCCCAGGTCTGAGGTTACAGCTTCGGGTCTCTGAAAGTGTGGGAGTCTGCCTACCACACTACATATCATATGTTGAAATGCGTGAGTTTAAATGCATGCTCTTGAAGAGTTTGACTTTTGGCAGAATTTTTTTAGCTGCCTATAGAACGTCTCTGCTTCTTTTTCTTCTCCCATTTAAAAAGTTTGCCTTGATATTTTATTTTTACTTTTTACATTTATATTTAGTTTTAATTTCTTTTTAATTGAGATGAGAGTCTTGCTATATTGCCCAGGCCAATCTCAAACTCCTGGGCTCAAGGGAATTCTCCCACCTCAGCCTCTCTTTAAAGTGCTGGGATTACAGGTGTGAGCCACCATGCTGGACTTGCCTTGATTTTTTCTTTCTTTTTTCTTTTTTTGATATAGAGTCGCAGCCTGTCACCCAGGCCGGAGGGCAGTGGTATGATCTCAGCTCACTGCAACTTCCACCTCTCGGGTTCAAGCGATTCTCCTGCCTCAGCCTCCCGAGTAGCTGGGATTACAGGCATGTGCACCATGCCCGGCTAATTTTGTATTTTTAGTACTTATGGGATTTTGCCATGTCGCCTAGGCTGGTCTTGAACTCCTGGCCTCAAGTGGTCTGCCTGTCTAGGCCTCCCAAAGTGCTGGGATTACAGGTGTGAGCTACCACGCTGGGCCAATCAGAATTGTCCTTGCAGCAAATGTTGATTTCATGCCAGCTGTAGTTCTAAGTGCTCTGATTAGGATACAGCATCCCATCTTCCCAACAATCTTATTTATGGTTGAAGCCACTAAGGCTT
>CAUYQU010051890.1:0-105769 GCA_963574635.1 Cheracebus regulus | reverse complement strand
CCTGGCTCGCTGTCTCAGAGCCTTTTGTTTTTTTAGTTGAATGGTCGACTCCCAGGTGTTCCAGTCGCCTGTTGAAAAGGCGCCGGGATCTGTGTGATTTCCCCTGTGGGGACACGCTGCGCAGGCTGGAACAGCAGTGCTGAGATTCGTAGCGCTTTTTTGCCTGGGGATCTCCTGGGCTGGCTCCCTGATTCAGTCCCCTTTTTAATCTGCCTTCCTGTAACTCCACTCGCCAGTTAAAAGGGCACACAGACCAGTGTATTTTGTACGGAGACCCGCCGCGCTGCGGCGCCGGCAAAGCAGCCACGCCGGCCGAAACAGCCGTGCCGGCCACAACAGCCGCACTGGCGACCCGTGGGGCTGCTCCGCCTGGGAATCTCCTGGTCTGGGGGTAATAAAAATCTGTCTGGAAATGTGGCGTCCACTCACCCTCTGCACTTTCACTGGGACCTGCAATCCTGAGCTGCTCCTAATCCGCCATCTTGGATCTCTCTCCCATATAAATTATTTCTTAGTTTTTACACAATTATCTTGAAAATGTGATAGTCTTCCAGAACATTCCAGTTACATTTGAAAGAATTAGAATCATTAAGCTTGGCCATTCCATCTGCTTGAATTCAGACCATCTCAACTCTAACCAAATCCAAGCTTTACCCTTACCAGGGAAATGTATAAGAGAGGAAACACAGTAAGCCCAATGGGATCAAGGTGTCATGGTTA
The DNA here is from genome assembly GCA_963574635.1 of Cheracebus regulus. Taxonomy (NCBI): domain Eukaryota; kingdom Metazoa; phylum Chordata; class Mammalia; order Primates; family Pitheciidae; genus Cheracebus; species Cheracebus regulus. The sequence goes on along the minus strand of CAUYQU010051890.1, from coordinate 105,049 downwards.
AGCATCAAAGAAAACTTCCCTAAAAACCAAGATTCCCATGCATCCCTTCTTTTGGTACTCTGAGGATTTCATACCTTAGAGCAATGCACAAAGTAAGATTTAGGATCATTAAAAAGCCTATCTTTCTTTTGCAAGGGGTATAGAAATCTTGTATTGCTAGCTCATTCAGATAATGAACATCTAGACATTGATTTTTAAAAATTTATCCATGTATATGTACCCCCTAGAAAGTCTGTGTTTAGCCCAATTTGGAGACCATTCTCTAAATGAGGAGAAGTTATTACCTATAAAATGTGCTGAGGAAGGACAAGATCAGTTTTAAACCATTACCCTGGAATGAGTGTGGAAGACAGATTTACAGGCGTCAAGAGTGCAGGGCATAGAGATACCAGCTAAGAAGCTATAGCAGTCATTGGGATCTAAAACAGGAGAGATTTTAGAGCAGATACTGGATAAAGAATTTGAGAAACACTTCCAAGAGGCAATGCTCAGCAGGATTGATGACCCACCAGATTCTGGGGGAAAAGGAAAGAAAGTGAAAAGTGACTATTTGACCCATTATAGTAAAGAATAAATATGCCTTTTAGAAATTTAATATGTAAGCAGACTTCCAAGGATAACACATTACAAGGTTATAAAAATTTCTGGAACCTTCAATTTTAGCTTCTTTCAGCTATAGTAAGACCTGACAGTTCAACCTAGAGACTGTCCCTTAGTACTGTGGCTTCAGTTCCATCACAAGAGACCACACAATCCATGTATTTGCTGGGTCATGGGGGTGGCTACTTGATCCCAAGCTATATACAGTCAGGGCAATTGAGAGAATGCCCAGTAAGGATTAGGAGGCACAGAGTCTAGGCCCAGCTCTGCCTCTACTTTCCTCTGTGACTTTGGATAAAACACTTAACCTCTCTGACCTTTACTTTTTTTCATCTGGAAAACAGAAGATGTCAATGAGATGATGTGGAAGGTCCCTCGCCTCCCTAGCCTTATTATAAGGCTCAAAAATCAACTGACTTTGGACAGGCCAATTCTATAAGAGGAGTGAGAGAGTTAAGAAGTTGAATGAAGAACCTGACAGATTATGAAGATGAATTAGCTGCAGGGAGAGTCATAAGTGTAAATTGCTATAGGCTTGGGGGTTTTCTGCAGCCCCTTGTTAGCACCTGGAGGAAGAAAGTGCTAATAATACAATGGGGACAAAACTGCAGATTATTATTAAGCAGCAGGCAATGGAAAATCCAAATTTACACTAATGTGAGCTGAATCAATGCCAATATCAGCCCTGATGAAGGTCCTCGGGGGTGGGTGACAGCACTCTGAAAAGTTGAAAATGATGGCTAATAATAAAGCATGGAGTCAAACTAATATATGCATTTCTCATTTTTTCTTTATAAAGATACTTTGCTATATTAGCAAGTGCCTCTTCCCAGCTGAGGAATGGTGTGAATTGCTTCCAAATAATCTATAAACGGATGGAACTATCTTCTTTTTCAGTGAGTAAAAGAAAGAGCATTGGTAGAAGTCTTTTGCATGCTCTACCTAGGCTGACATTCAGATATAAGGGAGGGTTAGCTGATACAGAGTAAGAGGCTGAGTTAATCAAGAAAAGAGAAACAGAAGCAGAGAGCCAGTAGACTGAGGCTGGAATCCCATACACCTAAATAGCAGTTCAGTTAGGACTGGTTCTTCTAGACAAAGAATCCATGAAACCAGAGTAAACGAGCCAGACAAACTGATCACCTGACTCCACTGGAGTTAGCCAGAGCAGCTTTTCTTCATGTTTTCAAGTTCTGTGATCCCACTTTAGCAAAGCTCTGTGATCTCCAACCTAACCAATTCAATTCCCGATCAGATATTGCATGTGAATGTGGTGGGAAAACAGAGAGGTACTTTATTTCTGTAAGTAGATTATTCCCATTTGTCCCATGTGGAGTCCTTCAAAACAGCATAGGCTACGTTCCTCATACCCTTCTTCTCCCGTACATCTGGAATGTTCCCGCCTTTCTATCCAAATTCCTCTACCTACTTCATGTTTCGAATTTCAGTGTCATTTTGAAACTACCCATCTCAACAAACCAGTTTTGTAATTGTTTGCATTCTTGTAGCTGAGGGATATTACCTACCCTTTGTTTTAATCCCCTGTAATCCAAAGAACAGTTTGAGATATTTATAGACACACTTAGATCTGATTGGTTGATTAAGGAATATCCAATACAGATAGCCTCAGGACCCTGTTTACCAGGATTCAGAAGCAGCAGACTTATTTCTCCCATCCTTCATGCATACCGTCAAATGTCCCAGAAACAGAAGTAGCTTTCCCCTAGCATCAACCTGTTCTGCCACCACACCAGCCGTCACCTAGTGTGGCCTCAGCTTCCAGCATCTGACTCCAGTGACGATGCACCAGAGAAAGCTCTCAGAAATTCCTCCTGGCAAGAGCTATGGGAGACAAAGCAAGACTCCAGTGTGTGTAGGGGAGGGCGGCACTCATGAAGGAAGAAGAGGAAAAAGATGTTGACTGTGAATAAGGAGACAGGGACATGTTCCCCCTGTGCATGAGTCCCACAGGGGAGGGTACAGCCTGCAAAGGCTGCTGAGAAAGTGCTTCATGAATTAAGGCACTTCACAAAGAGGAGATATCACAGTTTGAACACCAGAAAAACGAAAACGTAGACTCAATCACAACTCAGGCATCAGGAATTTAAGCACAGTCACCAGCAAAACCATGAACTAGAACATGGCTAATCTTCAGTCCTCTCAAGCAAAACCACTCCCTTAAATGCAACAGTGTGTTGTAGAGTCTGGGTGCAAAAAGCAAATTTTCCAGAATCATGTAGTAATCACTGAATAATGTGTGCTTTTCATAGGTTTTAATATATAAACACAATCTGGTGTCAGCAATGCCTCCAAAGTCTATGTGGGAGAAGAACAGAGTTCATTTATTATAACAAATAGCTGTCTGTGTGATGCATGGCAAGTGGAGTGGGATACTTACATGGGTCATCATAACTTAGTAGCCAACACATATGTGAAGCCAACTTCAACAACATGCGATGTTACTATGTGCCAAGCGCTGTTTTAAGTCATGCTCTATTATTAAATATTATCCCCACTTTACAAATAAGGAATTCAAGCTCCAGGCAAATTAATGTCTTTCCAAAGGTCACCCTTTCATAAGGTCAGCTAAGGAGGAGTTACGATTTGATTCCAGAGTATTTGGGTTCAAGGTACACGATCTTAGCTGCCATGCCCCACCCGTCACTGAGACTTTTAAGGTGGGCTTTTTAGCCAGGTGACATAGATGTGACAGCAACAGCAGCAGACATTTCTCATCTGTCTTCTAGCTCCTACTCAATCCTTTTGATCCTGAGCCTAGCTCCACAGATTCTCCCAGCTTGGAACTCCTTAATCAACCTTATACCCCTACTCTCAGAAAGCAAAATTTGAAGAAATAAATATTTCTAGGTTTATTGATATATTGTAGATAAATGATCTTCTATCTGCCAACATACTCTCTCTGAAATCATAATTACTGCTAATAGAGATTCTTTTACTGACAATGAAAGCGCATGTTCCTTCCTCCTCTTTGGACATAGTTTTCATTTCCCACTCCCACCAAGCCAGGAACTGCCAGTCTCTCAGCATCTCAGGGAAGCCAGGGTCATCTTCCTGGCTGACATGCTGAAAATACAACATCTGCTCATTGATCTGCTGACCATGCAAAAGTCAGTGAAAATGTAAACGTTTTCTAGAACTCTCTCAGTATCAGGAAAATAATCATCCCTGGCTCCTGGAGCTTCAGGAGGATGATGTCTCTATGTCCCCGTTGCTTGTTTTCTGGACTTCCACCCATGACAGTCTCCTTCGCTGCCCCTCGCAACCCTTCTATTCCTGCTTTTTTTTCCTTCCTTCTCTCTCTCCCAGACTGGAGGCATCCGGAACCGACTGTGCCCTCCTTCATTGCTCTCCCTTGCCTTAATGGCTACTATGGCACTTCAGGTGCATTTGAATAGACACTCGGTCTATGTTATTTACTTTGTTAAATATGAAATAGACTCTCCTGGATTGGGGGTAAAAATATGCTTTTGAAGAAGGAATCAGTGGAGGCCCATATTTACAGGACATTTATTGCTGCCATTTTATGGGGAAAATTAGTCTTTTATGCTTTCAGTAATGATTCCCCAGGCCCTCTTTTCACACCAGCATGCTCATAAATTCCTTGTTTTTACAGCAGGGCAAACATTTCTAAAGCGTTCTCTTCCTCACTCGCCAGCATCCACTGGCAGAGGATGAACAGACATACCGGGAGAGGACAGTGTGCTGGCCAGGGCCACGGTGCCAGCAGGCTCTGGGTCCCCTCTGGACACTGTCTCCAGGGGTGAAGGGAATGATGTGTAAGTGAGGAAGCCCTTCTGGAGAGCACACATTCACTAGAAACACAGCTGGCTTTTTAAAGAAGAGAAAGCCCAGGCATTGAGCAGGAAACGCCTGCTCAGGCTCTCTTGGGGCTTTGCTGCAGTTGAATGATGCTAGCCAGACACATGCTGTTGAAAAGAGTCTCTTCATGCAGGGCATCGGGCCTCAGCACATCCCATCTCAAAGTAAGCCAGACATAACTGCTTTGAAACCTGGAGAAGGTGCTCGCAGGAACCAGGCTATGGCTCCTGTAGCACCTAAGATGTGCTCTGCAGGACCAGGGGACTTCCTACTTCCATGCCAAGTAGCCGGGCCCCCTTTCCTCCTGGCTTAGCACTACTGGCTGAGCTGCCTCTACCTCACCCCAACTTAGCCATTTTAGACTCCCCAAAACATTACTCAAAGACAGCAGCAAGCAAAAACAAAAACAAGACCTCTTTATGCCTGCTGGTAAGTTAATTCCTATTTACTTAAAAGGGGAAGGGGCCGTGTTGAGTTGGAAAGGTTATGCATTCTTACTATGGGCAGCCTTGTGCTTTCAGGTTAATATAATGCTACAAATGTGGGAAGTCACATCACCTAAGAATCAGCTCTTCTCAGAGAAGAATATGTATTCAAATTGCATGACAGTCTTGCTAAACTGCTGATGTGGATTCAGAGGGTTTGGGGTGAAATGAGAGATTCTACATTTCTGACAAACTCATTGTAGCCCACACTCCTAGTTCATATAATATTTGTTGAGTGGCACGATCTCAGGTAGAGAGATGAACAGGTACAATCATAGGGTTGGACAGATTCAAGCTTGAACTCAGCTACTTATTACCCTCAGCATATTGGGTAAATGCTTTAAGTTCCGAGTTTCTGTTTCTTCTACATGAAAAGTAAAACAAATAGTAATAATACTCATCTATCCTTCTTTCAATAGTTAGTATGAGTTTTAATTCAAAATAAAACTGGAGGCCCTAAAATGGCCTATACAAATGTTGGTTTATTACTATTGACTCCTTTCAATAATCCTCACTGTTTCATGTACTGAGTTACTCCCAGAGTTTGCTTAGCAATAGAAAGAAATGTTTTTTGCAATATAATCATATTACAGAGATAAAATAAATGAGAAAGAAATTCTTAGAGGCCACTTTTCTTCCATTGCCCCCTCAAAGGCCAGCAATAAAACAGGCAGAGACAAATTGCCTGTTCAGCTTTTAGAGCATTCTAGGGGAGGGAGATTCTACTACATTCCTTTGCAGGCTGTTTAATCTCAAGTAGAAGGAAGCATTTCATGGTTGAATCATTATTGGGTCTATATCATCCCTATAACCAGTTGATTCAATAAAATCATCATTTGGGTCTTGGATTTGGGATGGAGTCAACAAAATGGCCAATAGATGGGTGACATTATTTTTATGATCTCATTCAATGTGCATTGTTCAATTAAGCAGAAAAGGCACGGACTTAAGGGTCAAATATACCAAGTTTAATTCTGGAATCCACAGCTTACTAATTATGTTAACTCTAAACAAATTGCTTTATCTCTCTGAGTCCTACTTTGCTCATCTGTAAAATGGGACTAAGAATTTCCATTGTATAATATTCTGGGAAGTATTAGAAGAAATAATATGCAAAGTTCCCGACACCTAAAAGATGGCCAGCAAATGTTAGCTTCCTCCCTTTTTTTTCTGATTCTGTAACAAAGAACAATTATAAAAATATTAAAAGTTAGCCAAGTTTTTAATACTGTCTATGTATAAGAGCTTTACTAAGCATTTTAAAAAGATTTCCTCATCTAATCCTCATGACAAGCCTTTTACTATTATTATTCCCATATTAGAGAAGAGAAAACTGAGTTGCAGAGAAGTATCTTAGCCTGGTCCCCACAGCCAGGAAGCACAATGTTGGAACAAGCTCCAAGGGGAACTAACTCCAAGATGTTCCCCCTTATCCATGCATACTCTGCTTCCCAGCCATCCCCTGAAAATAAACCTATGAAAGCAGCATCCAATTCACATTTTCCTCACTCTTGAGACTCTCTCATTTATTGTTTGTCATGCAAGCTGATATAAAAGATGGCACATTTAGCAGTTGATCCTGTAGACTGTTGTTGACCATCAGTGCAGTTTTGTGGAAAAGCCACAGGCCAAGGGCCATTCAAACACAACAAACAAAACAACAAACCTGTAAAGCAGGGAAATGACCAGTATGTCAATATGTTTCATCTTGCATCCCTCTATAAATAGCAAACTTTAAATACCATTGTGTGCTTTTTAACTGAATAGATGGAAAACCAAATAAATGAAACTGTCTAACTACATAAAACACAATGACTAGCTTCTATCTATTTTAAAGCTATGGGTTTTATCACTAACTATATAAAATGTAATGACTGGCTTCTGTCTATTTTAAGGTTACAGGTTTTATTTACAAATAAATCCCCATATTCTTTGGATCTTCCTGCCTCCTACAAAAACTACTTTACCCTAACTTCTCTTTTTTTCCAAAGACAGTTAAGAAGAAGGTAAGTAAAAGCTGATTTTTAAGAAGAATTCCTATTCACCATCACAGACATGGAGAACCTGATGGACAAGAGGTTCATCTGACATCACGGCAGTCTCAAACTGTGTGAGCAGAAGCACGGGGATGAGTTGTTATGTACCTAAACCCAGCATTCTGATTCCTGACTGATTGATGGATTGGTTGATTGACTGATTGATTACACTAACATTTATTATGAGTCAGTCATATACAATTTGCTGCACAAAGTACCTTAACATATTTTACTTTACTTAATCCTTCATACAATGAGCTAAATGTTGTTATTATCCCAACTTACAGATGAGGAAACCGAGTATCAGAGAATTTAGGCAACTTGCATGTAACTCTGACTAATTCTGAAGGCTCAGCTTTTAGCCACTCTGTGACAACTGCCCTTAGACTTCCTAACATTTTATTTTCCTCTCTTTTCTTAAGCATATATAGGACTATAACATATGTGTACAAATATACACCCACACACACACACACCACATAATAATCACAGTCCCTAATTCAGACTCAAAATAACATAAGATTTACTCTCACCCTTGTTCTTAGAGGTACATCATATAACTACTTCCTTCTAACTCCGTCAACTCTCAAACTCTATAAACCCACCAATAACGAAGCACAAGTTGAATCAAGGAGTTACTCAAATAAATTAAACAATTGTTATTTTTATAACTTTAACACATCAAAGCTAAATCCAATACACAGGAGCTTTCCTAGAATGGTCTCTTCTCTGCATGTTAAGCAAAGGCAAAAGATAACTCTTATGCAACCCTGGAAAAAGGCACAGACATGAAAATGTCAACTGTCATTGAGTATCAGAGGCACTTGGCTGAGTTCTCCAAAGACAATTTGCAGCTGGAATTCTGCCCCTGGTGTGTATAAAACCCAAAATACTCCATAAGTGCTACTACCCAGCCTCATTTCATTGTACTTTCTGACACTCTTCCATCAAATTAAAGTCTAAAATGTTAAATACATTTTATCCTCTTTTATGCACCATAATATTTCTGATCTCTCACCAAGAGAACTGAAATGGGAAGCCCTTATTACAGAGCCAGGCATATAGAAAAAGTGAAATTAAAACTTGGCTGTGATATTTTTTAGGGTGATATGATGGTTTAAAACATGTCTGAAAATTTTTTGTTCCAGTACTAGATAAAGGCTATGACCCTCCCCTTGAACCTGTGGCTTCCTCAATGAATAGAACACAGGGGAAGTAATACTGCATGATGTCCAAGTCTAGGTTACAAAGGGCCATGCAGCTTCCAGGGGTTTCTTTTGCAACAATAACTCTGGGGTCCTTTGGACCCCATGGAAGCAGTCTAGCTACCTCCAGAGAGAGAGGGAGAGATAGATGCCTCATGAGTCAACCCCCAGATTCATGAGAAAAATAGATTTCCGTTATTATTGGCAGTAAGCCGTGGGTTTGGGGCAGTTTGTTATGTAATAATGAATAACCATAACAAGTAATGCCTGTGGCCCATTTGTGTCCTCTTGAAGTTAAAAAGGTTCCGAAACACGAAGAAAAATCTTAGTCTCTTTAGTATATCTTTCTCTAGAAATTCCTTCAAATGGAGAAATATCTGTCCACAATTGGAGAGAAGGCAACAAATGAGAATGTCCCTGGGAAAAGTAACTTTGATTTGAAAAGAGCACTGGATGAGGAGAGTCAGAATAACTGCTGCCTTGACCCAGCTCTGCCATTTACTAACTGAGTGAACTTGTGCTAAGTAATTTTTCTCTTTGGGTCTGGACTTTCTCACCTACCAAATGATTGGATGGATTAGATTTCTTTGCACTCTAACATTATGCCATCTAAATTCATACTAAAGTGTGAATGACTGACATCATTTACTTTCTCTGAAAGCAGACTTTGACTAGAGAAAGAATTGGAAAGGTGGAAACAAAGTAGAGGCTGAGGGAGCTGACAATCAGCTTGTCACTTCTGACAGTTTGGCTAGTTTCTTGAGCTCCTTGGACACTTGCTGCTTGGATTCTGGGCATGAAGCAAGTAGTATATTGAAGATCAGAGGCCCCTAAGCCTGGTCAAGGCAGCAGTGGAAAAGAAAAGAAACTTCCCTGCTTACCTTTTCGTTGAGTCCATGTCCAAGTGAGAAGTAAGTTCTGTGTGGCCAGGGAGGAATATTCACCCTTTCTGGATGTTAGCATCTTCACCTCTAAAGCAGGATGATAAATTCCAAACTAGCTTATGGCAAAGAATTGTGGGGACAATCTAGTGAAATGGTAGATATGAAAATCCTCTGAAAGCTCTAAGGGCTGCACAACAATAAGACTGGCTGAGATTTACTAAACCCTTGCTATGGACCAGGTACTGCACTAAGAAACTGAAATAAAATGGCTTCTTGACCTCCCAACAACATTGTAAGGCAGAAATTACTACAGGTGAGGAAGCTGAAGGCCAGAGTGCTAAAATAACCTTCCCAGGACTACGCAGTTAGAAACCTGGAATTCAAGCTTATGTTTGTTGTACCGCATAATACTTGTCTCAGGAATAACCACTTAAATCCTGGGGGGAAAAAAACAAGGCTAGGAGACAGGGTAGCGGAAGGTTTCCATTCCTACTGCCTGATCGTTGTTCTGAGGAAAGGCTGGCTTATGTAGAGTTTAGGGACTTGAGCTACACAGTGATTCTCAATCTTGCATGCACATTGGAACCATCTGGGCAGCTTTCAAAAAAATACTGACACCTGGGTTCCTCCCCAGAGATTCTAATTTAATTGGTTTCATGCATGACCTGGGCAGCGAGCTTTTTAAAAGTTCCCAGGTGATTCCAATGTACACCCAGGATGGTAAGCCACTGCCCAACCCTGGCAGAGCCCTACAGAGAAAGAAACGACCAGCATACTCAGTTCTCAGCTCCAAATGCTCCCTTCCCATGTGAGAAGCAAGAAGGCAGGGTAGGGTGGGGGAAGGGAGAAATGGCTAAGGATTGATGGAATCCAATATTCATTGCTGCATTCTGAATGGCGACTTTCCTGGCAGATACATTACCAGTCATGTCTCAGCCATAAAACATAGAGCTCTCATTTCCTCAGCGGCCTTATATACTCTGAGTGCTTTTCAGCATTATTAACCTCCATGATCAAAATAGATAGGGAGGCTGAAAGCCAGGGAAAACCTCTTTACATCTTCTGAATTGCAAAGCCGCACAGTGAGAAAGAAGTCAGCTTGCATGTGAACATTGTTGCTGGAGTCAGACAAACCCAGACCATGGATAAATTCACTTTGTGTACATAACAGGTTCGGGAGGGCCATGGATTTTGAAACATAAATGTGTCATAATTAGAATCATTGGCATTAGTGTAACAGCATGCGTTGTTTGAACAGTGTTCCATATAAATGAGGCTATCTCAGCTGCCTTTAGGCACATTTCTATGCTAAAACTGGATATCTAGAGGAAACATCCATCATTTAGCTCTGCACAATATCTAAACACCCTTCCAATTTGGGCGAATCACAGAAATGGCAGGAGACAGAGTTCACTTCCTATTGGGAGAGTCAGAAAAAGACAGATGGTCCCTCACCCTCCTCCCAAGAAGGCAGAGTGTGGCCCTGTGACCACATAGCCACTCAGATGCTCCCACTCAGACCACAGATCTTTCAAGGAAAGGTGTAGAATCAGTCAGAGATTTTTCATGGTAGCCTTGGCGGAGCAGAGGACTCAGACGCAGGGCAGCAAATGTCCAAGGGAAACAGTCCAGCAGTATGACGAGGGCCAGCAGGGGTGGGGTCTCCAGCTCGCAATGGACATGTCCTCAGCAGAACCCACCTGGGACTCTGTCTCATTCATGCCTTGCCCTCCCCAATTCCTTCCTAAACCTGTTGTTCAGCCTTCCTGAATTCCATGAGCTTCCCTATTATTTTCTAAGAAATTCATTTTTCCCTTAAATTAACCAGTGTAGGCTTTGGTTGTTTCCAACCAAGAACTCTATTAGTGCAGGGTAACATAAGGGGATTTTATCATTACTGGTGATCCAGTAATACCCATGTGGTCTTCCACCTACAGGTATTTATAAAATGGCAATGTCTAAATGCAAACCCTTCTCCAGCAGGGTTTGTATCTCTCACTTAAAAAAAAAAAAATCTACATATGTGCAGATTTACTTCTGTATTCTTTTCCACCATGGTAAGAATTTTGGGTTGAGGATACAAGAAGGATAAATCACTTCATTATTATTTAAGAAGAAAAAGTTAATGTCTTAATCTGAAGAATGGCAATAAATATAATGCACAGTCTCACTCAGAGGTCATAATAAGAGTTAGGTGGAATGAAGCAAGTTGTTAAAATGCCAAAATTTAGTACAGTGGAACCCTTTTACCCAGGGAGATACATTCTAAGATGCCCAGTGGATGCCTGAAGCCACAGAAAGCACCCTATCATACTGTTTTTTTTTTTTCCATATCCACACCTATGATAAAGTCTAATTTATAAATTGGGCACAATAAAATATTAACAATAACATACAATAAAAAAGAATGATCATAACAATATGCCAGCTTAAATACTCTTGTGCTTTGGGGCCATTACTAAGTAAAAACAGGGAGTACTAGAACACAAGCACGGAGATATCACACCAGTCAATGTGATAACCAAGATGGCTACTAAGTGATCAATAGGCAGTAGTCTCTACAGGGTAGATGATGCCAGACAAAGGAATGATTCACGCCCTGGGTAGGACAAAGCAGAATGGCAGGAGATTTTACCACACTACTCAGAATGGTGTGCAACTTTAAACTTATACGTTTTTTATTTCTGGAATTTTTGATTTTAAAGTCTTGAGCTGCAGTTGATCACAGGTAACTGAAACTGCAGAAAGCAAAACTTTAGAGAAAGGGGCCTACCGTATTCCACTTTTGATATATACATAATCCTAAACTCCATACCTATCCGATATGGTCCTTGGATGCAGTACTCAAGTGCACCACATCCAAAATTATCTCTAAATATTTTTGTCTGACATTTTTCCTGGAGGTGCGGAGATAAAGTGTTTTGATCTGCTAGATCTTTTTGTGGTAACTGAATTGAGGGTGGGATAGGGAAAGAAATCCAAACCTCACTCTTCAGCTTTCTGTTGTACTGCATAAGTATGTCAAACTGCCTTTCAGATTTGGAGCTGATAGAAAAGGTTATCATAGATCAGCCAGGGTGCCAACATAAATGTCACCAAAGGAATCTAACAGAGAGAATGTACTGTCACCTAAACCAGTAATTTCCGAGCTGAAGACTATCCCCCCAGCGCCTGATGATCTCTTACTCTCGGAGTACTTAGTGTCTCTACTCCTCATTCACATGTAACAAATGGCTCCCAATTTGAAAGAAAATGTGGGACTGTTGAAAAATTGTGGGGTTTGGAATCAAAGTGGTTTGAATATTGCTTCTGCTGCTATGAGCTCTATGACCCTGAACAAATTATTTACCCTCTCCAAGCCTTAGTTTCTTCTTCTGCAAAATGTATATATAAAATTATACAGATTGCCTAGCACAGTACTTGGCAAACAGTTCATGAAAATGGTAGACTTCAACCAGACAGGTAATTGACAAGGTAGGAAGAGTATCAACATTATCCATTTATACAAGAAACACTTACTACATGTTCATCATGTGTAAGGATGTATGTTTACAAAAGTAAATAAAACCCAGAGTCTGACCTCAGAAAACAGTAGGTGATTAAAATATTGGCTAGAGTATAAAATCATGAGAAATATACCTGATGCAAGTTTCACTTTTCCCCATCTTTCAAAAAAAAATCTTCTACTCTCCTGCAAAAAAAAAAAAAAAAAAAAAACTTCAAATTACTCTCCCAAAAAAGCCAACAATAGAAATTTTTTCTGTTTTACAAGACGCAGCTCAATAATACCATTCTCTAGAATACCTTTCTTTATAATGCCTCTTCTTCCACAGTATTTCCCCACTCCCAGGCAGGAATATGCCAGTGACTGTCTCACGGCTGGTTCTCTAGAGGAAAGGAAAGCCCTCAGTGGTGGTGTTTGCCAGTTTCTCCAGTATGCTCTCCCCATGGCTGATTTTAAGCTAACAGTGTAATATCACTGAATACATACTTGGAAATACATGAGCACAATAAGCTCTCATGAGCTGGTGCAAGCTGACTGCAGCACACCACTGTGGCCCCACGTAAAATCAACTCTCCTTCCCATGAACCCCTGCTGTGCTTGGCACTGCTCTACCATATGTGTTCATTTGGTTATATATCCATCCCACCCACCTCCGATAAACTAAGCTCCTTGATGGCAGGAACTTCACCAATACTTTAACAGCTCCAGCACTTGGCCCCCTCTCTGGCCCAGAGTAGGTTCCTCAAATAATACCTGTTGAGGAAGCAAAGTCACAGGAATCTTTCCAGTCTCTTTGGCATTCCTGCCTCTCTGGAGACATAGGGAACGGGTCTTATAAAGTTCATGAGGTTTCTCATCAGCTTCCCAAATTCCTTTTTAGTTTCTCATTGTCCTTATTCTCTTTTCCTTTCCCATCATAAAGTACAACTTGGAAAGGTTCTAGTAGTCCTTTACATCTCTGAATAATTTGAATGTCTTGCTTCCACAACAGTGCCATGACTTAGCTCTACCGGAGCAATGAATCATTGTCCTTAATTAAGATAACTTCAGTGGCATCAGGCAGGAGTAAAATTTTGGGGGCAGTTAATTATTTTGTATGTATGTAGGAACAGCCTCATTGTAGAAATACCAGTATTGAAAATGACATTTCAAAATTTGTAAATACTCAAGATCTGAAAAACTTATATTTAAAAATGGCTAGTATTTTGACCTAAACTAAGGCAAACTGACCGTGACCATTCAACTAAGCCCAAAAGTCCAGGAAGTCGTCAATTCAACTTGCTCTCTTTTTTAAAGGGAAGTCTTGAAACTTGTTTTAACCATCTCAGCCTAAAAATGAAACTGTCCTTAAACTTGTTTCTTTTTTGCACATAAGAGTTGTATCCCTGACAAATGATATAATGATCCAACTAGATATTAAGAGTGCTGAGAGAGGCCATGTTTAAAGGAACATTGGGAAGAATAATAATGAAGATAGTAACATCCTAACAATTTACAGTATACCAGTCACTAAGCAAAGTGCTTTTCTTTTTGAGATGGAATCTCACTCCGTTGCCTAGGCTGGAGTGCAGTGACACAATCACAGCTCACCACAACTTCTGCCTCCCATGTTCCAGTGATTCTCCAGCCTCAGCCTCCCAAGTAGATGGGATTATAGGCATGCTCCACCACACCTCGGCCTCCCAAAGTGCTGGGATTATAGGTATGAGAGCCAACATGTGGGAGCAAACTGCTTTAAGTGTGTTCATTCCTTTACAATCATCTATAGAACAACAACAACAACAACAAAAATTGATCTAAACAATTATCCCCTAAATTTTTCTATAACTTTGATTTTTTTTTAATTTTGGACTCTCCTAAAGTAATGCTGTCATTGCAGACCTCTGGTACAGGTAGACTGATTGCATAAAAGCCCTTGTGTATTTATAACAGATATATTTGCCTTCTCTACTCTTCAACCAGCAAGAGCCAGGCCAAGCCCCAGGAAGCATTAATTAAGGCATGGCATGAAATAATATCCACATGAATGGATTATCTCATATTCAATCACATTTGTTTCAGTATTTATTTAATTAAAAACACAACTATATTTATAATGGCAGCTTCTGCCTTCCAAGACTCATAGCCTTATTTCTTTCTGGAAACACTCACTGAAGAGGAACTTCAAGACTTCTCTTTGTAGCTAAATATATCCTATTTTCATTAGAGGTGCCTGAGCACAGAGACATATACCATAGTTTTATTGATAATTGCACCTGATTAACCACAAACTCCAATAAAAAGAGGATTTAATGCTTTTTATTAATTAACATAGTCAAGTCAAGGAAAACAGCCTACATGAGGGATAGCTTGTATAAAAATAATTGACTCATTAATCTTAACCATATGAACATGTTCACATTAGCAAGGTCAGTTGCTAGAAAGGCTTCAAACCGGGATAGCACATTCACACAAGTATGATTTTGTAGTTCTTGCATTTAGACTAACGTGGAATTCCTTAGGACAGTGAAGGTTTTCAAAAGGATGTAGTCACAAGAAAGGCAAAAGTTTCATAATGGCAATCTTTGCTTCACTTTTTCAAGCTGCCAGAGCATTTGGGGAAAAAGCCTGGATTCCAATTTATTTTTTCCAGCCCATAGGCAGCGTTTGCACCCTAAAAGCAATCTCAGGCTTCCTCATGCTGTGATACTGAAGATACGACCATCAGGCACACCTCCACAGCAGCAGAAGTGTGCGGGCCAGGGGCTGTGAGCCAGGCAGACATTGCTTCCTGGGGACGATAACCAGTTGGAAAGGGGATTTGGGTAGGGGAGCGCTTAGGCCTGGAAAGCAGTCATTTAGAATAATAACCACAGGAAGTACTTCCTTCACACAGCAGGTGGTAAACATGTGGAACTTGTTACTCTCCAAGAGTTGAGCAAGCCAAGAAATGTAAATAGTTTCAAGAAGGGTTTGAAAAAATTTCAAATGCCCAATCTTTTGCCAGTTGCCAAAAGAGAGGTTCAGGGTGTCGGATGCATTCCCAATTTTTTTATGTTAACAGAGGCAGCTGCTGCCTCCTTTATGAAATCTCTCTGGCTCTAAAAAGTTAAAATGAAATATTTGGTGGGGTGAGGCATTAGATTGACCCAATATGCCATATCTTTTGTTCTAGTGTTCTTATGCTGGTATGGTTTTTTAAAAGCTATGTGATTGAAGAAAACCCTCTAAACCTCCATGAATTCATCTGTGCAATGAGCTTGATTACAGCTCTCCTCCCTACATCACCGTGTTATTGTGAGGATCAAGTGAGATAAAGCTTTCTAAACTGCAAGATGCTGTACACATGGTGGTGTAGCATTTTCTCAATAATCCAAATAATCTGTATGCCTTGTGGGAAAACCCTAAAAGTGCCACATTCCTAAAAACAAAAATCAGCTCTGAGAAAGCTTAGACGATTATGACACAACTAATGTCTAACGGATTCTCTTTTCTTCTCCACAGCGCCAATCTATTCATCATCACAGCTGCACCAAATTGTTCTCTCTGACCCTAAAGCTCCAAATTACCTTTCCTTGTCCCTGTCCAATTCCCTTTGGAGCGGTATTTGGGAAATCAGTTGTGTCTCTTTACATCACCCATGCCCCATTGGCAAAACGAAGTCAAGAATCTAAATGAAATAATAGAAGGGTGTCATACGTGGGAGTATTTATATGTAAGTATTTTTGTTCTTTCATGATTATCCCCAGACTTAGAATGGTGATATGTTATATTATAAATTTTCACTGTTTCATGTAAGAGTGGTTTCATATTAGGATTAGGTTTAGAAATCAAACATCTCAAATCAACAAATACTCTCTCAAATATCTGCTTTTCTGTGGCTAATGTGGCAATGGCAAAGATCAGGAAAATCCATGTCATCTTATATGGGCTTCAATCCATGGGGGTCACCAAAGCTGACATTATCATCTCATTATCATATTTGTTCCCCCACAATGATTTGCTTCTAAAAAGTTGCCTGTCCAACAACTATATGTGATTCCTCCGATCACAGTATAGTGAGTGTTCTAATTCAATGGCCTTGAAACAAAAAGAATCAGTGTTTGAAACTTAGTTCCATAATTTAAAAGCTGTGTGACCTTGAACAAGTCACTTGTCCTCTCTGGGCTGCCATTTCTATAAAATGGAGATTCCAAATACACACACCTCTCATTGGACTTATATTACATAATGTCGCCTAAAGTGACATAATGCACTAGAACACAAGGCCTGGCACACAGTAAGCACACAATAAGTGACAACTGTACACTCACAGAGCCCTCTAAGGTTCCACACAGATCTATAGGGTGCCACAGAAACTGGGAGTGAACTTGGTGGCATGAAAACAGCAGCTGCTGTAAGTTGCACAGTTTCATTCCCAGTGATGTGGAAGACGACCACCCAGGGAACAACCAGATAGTTGACTCATTTTTCCAGCGTTCCACCTCAGCTGGCTGTTCAAGATACTGGAAAACTGCTTTTGCTCCAGAGGAAACCACAGCCTCGATCTCTCCCTGGAGTCACTGTGGCAGGTGGCATTTGTCTTGTCTTCCATAAACTGTTGTTCTCTTCAAGGATCATTGCTTGTCTAAGCCACGTATTAATTTCTTAATATTCTGGCATGGTCTCCTTCTGATTAGTACAGGCTCTCATGTAAGCAGACCACTCCGGGCCTGTTAAATACTGTATTTGCTTAACAGCCAAATAGTCACTGTGTAAACATGCTGTGAAAAGGGACATTTTCAATGAGTTGTATTAGAGGTCAGTGTATAGAGAGTCTCATTAGTTCATGAGAAGCCCATAACTCTCTTACTCCTGGCCCCTTACATTTCAGGGAGGTTGGAGAGATGTCACAACAAATACCCTCCATGGAATTGTTTTTCTCAAACCATACAACCCTTAGGTCTTCCAGAAACTAAGCTTTTGCCTTCATTATCTGAATAACTCAGGAATTAGCATTCACTTTTCTCCAGAAGAAAACGATTTCCATTTTAGCTAGTCATGTAAAATATTCCATGAAACCAAACAGCCCCATTTTTTTTTAATCTCAGTAGCAATCAGATGGCATGTAAGGAAAAGGAAGGGGTGAGAGGGGATTAATTTCAGCATCTCACAGCCACTTATATTGATTTTCCCCAAGTTTGTACAAAATAAAAGATTTCCCAGCTGAGCTGAGATCAAAAGTGGCACATTTAGCAGGATCTTGAGCATCCAGAAGGCCATCTTGTTTAAATAGCTTTAAGAATCGACAGTATGATTCCTTAAACCTGTGTCTACAAGAGGGCCAAAAGGTTATTGAAGAAGGTGGCATGTAAGGGAAGCTGTCTCCTAAAAGGCAAAGCTAGTAAGCCCTGCAAAATCTTTCAGGGAATCAATGTATGATTGCTACAACTAACCAGTCATAACCTCCCCATCTCTCTCCTCACTTTGCTATACACTTTCTAAACATCAAGAAGAAAGTGAGAGACTTGTGTGATAGGCAGCAGTGTAAACGCAGCATTATGAGAAAAACCCCACAGCCTAACTCTAAGGAAAACAGCTCCATTTTGAGAGTTTGGATTAACAATGCCGCCAAGATCACATTAAGAAGAGTTGAAATTATTTGGGGTATTTTTTACATTTGTTTCTTAATTGACAGGTAACAATTATACATATTTATGGAGTACAACGTGATGTTTTAATCTATGTATCTTTCTGCAATGGTAGAAAGATAAATTAATCACCTCACCAACTTATCATTTTTTTCATGGTAACAATGTTAAACATCTATTATTTCAGCAATTTAAAAATATACACTACGTTATTGTTAAATAAGTCACCATGCCATGAGATAGTTCATTTAACATCTGCTTCTAGAACATCAGAAAACCCTACGACCCCTTAATCAAGAAATCACATAAATGTCAAAAGATCATGGAGAAATAGAGACTAGGATATGAGGGGTATAAATGGTGAAATTTCCACAGACATTCTGTGATTCTGAACCATATACAAGTATTTGGTACTTGGAGGCAGAAAAATAAAAAGGTGAAGAAGGCATTAATATTTGCCCCAAAAGACCTCAAGTGGAAGAAAGATAGTAATTAGGGAAGGAGAAATTAAGGCCTACAAGGCAGATTTGTTAACAAATTTGTTAACAGATGTATAAAAATATCTTGGTATATTGTTTTTGGTAAAATGTCTTGAAAACTTTATGGTTGGGGTGAAATTGAAGTTGGGTTTGGAAAGAAGTATTAGAAAAAAAGAAAAATGGCAGAGGTTAATCTATAGTTCCTATATCGGTCACTTTGTAGACAGTGATGCCACTGACTAGGTTGCAGCAATGTCAGTATTAGTCCTAAGGGGGCTGCCATCACAGACACAATAAACTGGGTGTCTTACAAATGACTCTTACTTTGTGAGACAAATGAATTATGTCTCACAATTCTGGAGGCTGCGAGTACCAAGATCAAGGTGTTTGGTGAGTACCCAGTTCCTCACAGCCACCTTCTCACTGTGCTTCACATGTAGGAAGGGGTGAGGGAGTCTCTCTGGGGCCTCTTTTACAAGGGCACTAATCCCATCCTAAAGGTTCCACCCTGGTGACCTAATCACCTCCCAAAGCCCCATCTTCAAATACCCTCACAATGGTGATTAGATTTTAACATGAATTTTGGCCACACAAACGTTCAGACCATAACAACAGAGGAACAACTTTGGGAGAAAATAACTTCAATTTGAGATGAATATAAGATTCCTTCCTTCAGCCATATGACAATTTCAAAGATACTTGAAAATCCAGGTCCAACTCTTAAGAAATCTGGTTTGCACTCTTTCTCGGGGGCTTTGTGCATGTAAAGACCAGAACTACAGCATGCAGAACTGTTGTCTGAGCCCACGTAATGCAGGTAACTTGGATACTTGGCTTCTTGTATCCAAGCCTTATAGAACCACAGCTTTTAATCACTATCCTCTGAAGTTATGATTATGTTGAGAGGATTTCACAGAAAAGGCCACATCTCCCTTTTCAGAGTTGTGACAGGAAAGACATGAGATCATTTTTATCTTGAAAAAAACTGAGAAAGTAATTCTTGCCCTTTTTCCCAAAAGGTTGACCTTTTCTGAGTCCATCTTCTAAGTCCTGAGAGGTCAGGGAGCTTTCACCATGTTTCTGGTGGAAAGGGCTACTGTAAGGGCTTCTTACCCTGTAATAACAAAGAGGAATACCAAGCAATGGGCAAAGGCTCAAATTTTGCAGCAGCTTTGTGGAGTGAAATCAATGAAGATCCCTTCTAAGAAGTGAGGACATTCCAGGAAACACAACTACTCCTGGAGTCCTCCTATGACTCCATAGAAAATAGAAGGGGCCTCTAGAAACATCCACTCTTAGCAGGTGAGCATAAGTAAAAACTGTGAGCATTGTCGGTAAATTATAAAATTCTATTCACATGGCAGGCATCATTACCATCCAACTACCCAATGCCATCTCCTCATTAGAAACTGCTCTCAGGGAAGCTTCTTATTTCACACATTCATATAAGATGGGCAGAAGCTAATGCATAGCCCCCTCAGGCTTTGTGTCTTATTAAAGGAATTTATGGCATGAATGAGCGGATGGAAACGAGCATGGGTAAGCTTACGTGTGTCTGCACACATGTGGGAATGTGTGGAGGATACATGGTGACTCCACCTTGATCAAGAACATCATACAGATACAGGTGAATCTAATCAAGGTGGATCTCACAGGCAGAAAAATAGGACATGGTTGTGGTCAAGCTCAAATCATTGTACAGTCACCATTTTTATTTCACAGTGATACAAAACATATAAATAGACCCTAAGTCTGACAATAGCAATGACTCTGTGTGTGTGTGTGTGTATACATGTGTGTAGATGTGTATATACATATATATATACACACATACACACAAATGTACCTCCACACAGACACACACACACACATCAAATTCATCAGCCAAGATGATCAGCCAAAATACACCTCTTAATAGCCAAAGACCCTCTTTCTGAGCCTCCCTCAGAAAGCATGACTAACAAGAAAATAAGGACTTTGAAAATGGAAGTACCACGTACAAAGCACACAGTATCCTAAAGGCAAAGTGAAAAGTGTGAAACATAGCCATTAGGAAGAAGACAAATATGTTTCTCTCTTACACACACACACACACACACACACACACACACAATCATTCCCCACCCTCTCTCATTTACAATCAAATGGCAAGTCAATTTAGAACACAAACTTCAGGACCCTGATCAGAAGACCTGAAACACAAAGGAAAAAATAGGTCACCCCACTGCTTCCAGTATTCCCCAAAGAACTCCAAACCTTCCAACAGCAAGCCTGTCTGCTTCTATTTCTGACTCTTCCTTTAGGAGGCCCCTCAGGGCTTGGCTGCTTCCTTCCAAGAGTACACAACCCAGAACTCTCTGGTAACTTGCTCCAGTTGCTATATTAGACTCAGCATTTTTGTATTGATATTCCTTCTCCCAATCCATTTTCCATCATTAAGAGGCCTGATGCTGGCAGCCAGAAAAATCTGCCGCCCTGGTTCTCTCTTCCTGCCAAGGTCCATCCATTCAGTATTTCACTGAGAAAAAGTAATTGAAATGATTACAAAATCTACAAAGTTTAGAATGAGTTATATATTCATATAAGGAAAAAAGCTGTAACCTTTCCTTTCACACTCAACTTGTCTTGAGTTTCAGAAAGACTCAGAGTTCAGAGTCTTACAATAAAGCCAAACAGTTGTTGTGCCTGTCTATTGGATGAAGGGTGACATTCCACTTTAAGAACAAAATAAGAGAGCCCCTTGACTAAGGAGGGAGCATTCACTTCACACAAAAAGCACCCGATGTCATATATTCATCTGTATTTAAGGCTTTGTTCACATCTAAATTGATACCAATCTCTCAGCCCATCCATCAAGAAAAAGTTGTGGGAGAGGGAATTGCTAAGCCTGGCTCAGGGCAGCTAGGCTGGACAGGCCCAGGAAAAGCACAATGGAAAAAATGCAGTGGCTGACTGGGTGGAAGAGCTGGCTGAAGGAAAGGGATTGGGCAGGATGAAGGTGCAAATCCTTTGGCTGAGACCCCAAAGCCTCCCTTCCAACAAATTGTTCAGGAAAATAGCACCTGATTATAAATTTAAACATTCATTCAACAACTGTTGATAGAGAAAGGTTTCAGGACCACAGCGAGCCAAACAGAAAGAACCAACCTATCTACATAGTTACCTTGCTTCCTTTCTCCTTTCTTCTTTCCTTCCTTCCTTCTTCCCTTCCTACTGTTTTCCTTTGTTCCTTTTGTTTTTTAATACTTGCATATCCTTGGTCCCAGAAAGGTCTGCATTGGCTTCTAAGGAAAAAACTAACCCTCTTGGCACATAATAAAGCCATTAAAAGAAGGACAAAAAGAACAAGAGCTACAGAATGAAGAGAGTATAGGGAGATCACTGCTGCGGAAAACCTAGGCTGTTTACGGCAACTAATTTATAATCTAACTTTGAACTACTCTGCAGATATAATGATTTTCAGACAACACTCATTAACTAATGAAAATTAAGCATAACCTCTATCAAGGAAAACAAAATGTAATGTTGAGGAAAAGAGTGACATAAAGATATGTTATATTCACATTGAAACTAACAGTTCTTGAACATAATAGGCCAGACATCTCCTCACTTAATGCTCACAGTAAGCCTACCATAGGGTCATTATCACACCCATTTTGCAGATAAAGAAATGGGCTCTGAGAGGGACAGTGACCTGAAAATTAAGCAACTGCATGAACCATTTATTCAATAACCACCTGATACATGCCACAAAATTGTTTTCCATTTGACCAAAGGCCTGAAAAAGCAAAGTCATCATTAGCAGCACAGTCTTTAAGAGGCAGCTGGTATCACGAGTGAGCAGAATCTCTCCAACCTGGGCAAGGAAGATAGTTCAGCTGGCATCAAGGGACTATTTGAGCTCTATCCAGAGGCACAACATGTCACAGAACCCGCTTTAGAACAGCACTTTACTATTAATATTTCTACTATTGCTCAATCTTATATCCAGGAACAGAATCTATGAGGCTGCAGCAGGAAACAAAGTTCATAAACTTAGATCTTGTCCTAAATTTTGTCTTTTGGAGAGGTGGTGGGGAGCTGTCAAGTTTCAGTCTCTTGGAGTATGTGCCTGGCTCCCTGGGTCTCCCCAACAATAATGAAACAAGAGCTCCTGGGCAGCCATTTTGCTGTCATATGTCTCTTTCATGTGAGACTTTATTTGATCCTCATGGCAATCCTGGAAGAGATATAATACGATGGTGAAAACATTCCATCCTCCCCAACGAAAATTCCCATCTTGTAGATCAGAAAACCAAGGCCATGAGAAATTAAGATTTTGTCCAATAAGTGTCACGATGATGACAAAACCTGGACCTCCTGGTGCTGAAGCCTAGGCTTTTTGCCCTACATCCCAGTAAGATGCTCTCTCGGGGGATAAAAGACAGCATCATATATTGTGCAGAAAATCCAATTTGAATTGACTATGTGTCTGAAGAGCTGTACACCTGCCTGAAAATAATTTGCCTTCTTCTCTTCCATAATCTCTGAGCAATAATTTATGGGTTTCAGAAAGCTGATTTATACAACTAAGCAACGAAAAATTCTGCAATTAATTTTACATTTGTGCCATGCTTCCTGCATTTCCACTATTGTCTGGTTCTGATTTTCACATCCTGCTCCCATACTGGGACTCATTCAAAAACAGACACCTTCTTTGTAGCTTCCACCCAGCTCCCCACGTGCAACCACCTTCAGAGGCCTGGGAAATCATTGTGCCATTATTGCTGGGAAGTCCCAAGGAGACGGGCACAGAGTCATAGATTGAAAATTGACAGCTGCCCCCCATCCCTGCACCCCTCTGAAAGGCAAATTTTAGGACAGGAGCTCAGAGAGTTTACAGGCTTTGCTTCCTGTTCTAGCCTCAGAGATTCTGCTCCCAGATATAAGATTAAGCAACAGCAGAAATTCCAGAGTTCTGAAAATATACTGTCAGCTGAGATGACAGAAAACAGATGCTTGGATTCAGTTTCTTATGGTATCTGGTGAAGAGTTAAAGATTTTAACAAAGGATGGGAGTGAGAAAAGCCACAAACTAGCCCCCCTTGAAATCTTGGCTTGGAAGCAACAGTTAGAGAATTGTAGTGATATCATATTCCTTTGTCCCTGTTAAAAAGAAGTAAAATTTTAAAGTTAAAGGAGTATGCAGAATATCATTTTTCTCTTTCTTATTTCCTTTTTAATGTTATTGACAATCAATAATTTATAATTGTATATATTTGTGGGGTACGAAGTGATGGCATGATTTATGATTATAATGTGGAATAATTAAACTAATTCACATATTCATCACCTCAAATATTTATCATTTTTCATCGTGAAAACATTTGAAACTGAGTCTCTTAGCAATTTTGAAATGTACAATATACTAATAGTAACTATATTAACCATACTGTGAAATAGACTTCAAAAGAAGCAATTATTCATCCAGCCCAACTGAGATTTATACCCTTTGACCACCATCTCCCCATTCCTCCCAACCCCCAGCCTCGGTAACCATCATGTTACTCTCTGCTTCTAGGAGTGTGATTGTTTTCAATTCCACATATAACTGAGAATATGTAATATTTCTCTTTCTGTGCCTGACTTCTTTCACTTAATTTAATGTCTTCTAGGTTCATCCATGTTGTCACAAATGACAAAATTTCCTTCTTATTTAAGACTGAAGGGTATTCCATTGTGTATACATATTACATCTTCTTTATCCATTCATCTGTTGATAAATACTTAATGTTGCTTCCATAACTTGAATAGTGCTGTCATGAACATGCCCATGCAGATATCACTTTGATATGCTGATTTAAAATGTTCGAAGTGGGACTGAAGAACCTGGAATATTACTTTTCACTGGTACCAGGCAGACTGCTCTGTTGTGCTGATGTCTGGCTTGAAACTGAGGAAACCTGAATTTTTACCATGTCATTACTGCTCCTAACACATATGACGGAATCTGGGTTCAAGTGCTAAAATTTTTTGTTTGATATTATAGAAGTATAATATTTACTTTTTTTGGAGACAGAGTCTTGCTCTGTCACCAGGCTGTAGCACAGTGGCATGACATCAACTTACTACAGCCTCTGCCTCCAGAGTTCAAGTGATTCTCCTACCTCCACCTCCCAAGTAGCTGGGACTACAAGCGTGCACCACCATGCCTGGCTAATTTTTATATTTTTAGTAGAGACAATGTTTCACGATGTTGGCCAGGTTGGTCTCCAACTCCTGATCTCAGTGATCCACACACTTCAGCCTCCCAAAGTGCTGGGATTGCAGGTGTGAGCCACCACACCTGGCCTAATATTAACTTTTAAAACATAAATTCACCTATGCCTTATATTCCTGAGAGTATCATAACAGTTATAGTGACAATGAAAACTGAAATGGCATAGACTCCTGCCTTCATGTGCTAAGACACAGCCATAGTCCCTCATGAACTAACTAACCCCTATTGTCTCACATATTTCCAGGAATCCCCAAGGAATCTTACTTGTGCTCACAAACCAGTCCATTCCTACCAGGCACCTCTATTTCTACTGAACCCAAACCCTCATGGTGCAAACGTTGGTCCATGGTGATGGGGAAAAGATGACACTCAGCCCTCTGATGTGAGCTAGACTCTCTCAGAGGAGCTAGAGAGCAGTATCGCTTCTGCCCTTTGGCTTTCCACTGTTTTCAGTGGAATAGCTGTGTCATATTTTACCCACATCCCTTTATCTTCATAGAACTGCGAACAAATTCCTGAGATTGAATCAGAAAGAGATAGATGTGAGTGGCAGCCTTCACATGGTACCAGGATGGCCCTTCTCACAACAGAACCAAGGTCTTCATACCAGTGCCCCTTCCTAAGAGGGTCCTCAGTACCTCATGAAAACAGACTTCTAGCAACCTACTTCAAACTTACTAGTCACTCAACAGATGCTTACTGATTCCTGCTATGCACCAAAAATAACTGACCCTAACTTTCTAAGGCATTGGCTCTCTTTAGACCCTAGACAAATCCTAGGTCATCTCTACTCCTGCCAAAGTGTGAGCACCGTCAGCAGTCACTGATACCTGGATGGATTTCCAACTATATCACCCTCTGAATGCATATAATATTAATCATTCTGCACTCAAATACCTATTTTCTGAAGAAGTACTCAGGCATAGCTATACTTAGAATGCTGCTATAGGCAGTTGTGGAAATGAAACAATCCTGCCAACAGAAGACTCCTTTACACCAACATAGAAGAGGAAATAGGCATTATTATTAAAGAATAGGCAGATCAGATTTGCACACATGTAAGATAGCACAGAAGTGACTACAAAGCCTGAATCAAATTTCACAAAATTTTAGGCAGTGTCATGAAAGAAGGAATAATTAAAAACTGTCTTATCTACTTGAGAGATAAAATAGATGCACTTTATAATTGTCTCCTGTGTACCTTAGACTTAGAAGATATGTATTTACATCTCTCAGAATCAGAAAGCCCATGATCTTACACTATAAAATCAAAAGGTTGGGCTTCTTATTAAGCCTATTATGTCTTCAAGGAGACATCCTAAAAAAAGGAAGAGAGTCGGCCAGGCGCAGTGGCTCATGCTTGTCATCCCAGCACTTTGGGAGGCTGAGGTAGGCAGATCACCTGAGGTTGGGAGTTCAAGACCAGCCTGACCAACATGGAGAAACCTCATCACTACTAAAAATACAAAATTAGCCAGGCGTGGTGGTGCATGTCTGTAATCCCAGCTACTCCGGAGGCTGAGGCAGGAAAATCGCTTGAACCTGGGAGGTTGTCGTGAGCCAAGAGCTGAGATCACGCCATTACACTCCAGCCTGGGTAACAAAAGCAAAACCCTGTCTTAAAAAAAAAAAGACAGTCACCTCTTTCCTAAAGAAAATTTCATCATTTTATCCTTACATGGCTTGAAGGTCCAGATTGTCAAAACAATACACACTGCCAAGTTGAAGATCCCTGAAATCCTTTTTTATCCCAAGATTCTGTACAGGATATTTTATACAGGACATACAAGATTTTAAGGCTCCAAAGAAGAGCATATTTCCATTAAAAATTTATTTAATCCACAGGTTACTCACTATCATCAAACAAAAATCAGACCTAAATGGAAAATGATATCTGGAGAAGGAAAGAGGGCATATAGGGGCTTATCAAGTCTGGAAAGAAAAGGAATGGCATAAAATAAAATGGTTTAGAAAAGTACCATATAAATTTTGCTGCTTTTATAAGTTTATCAAGAATCAACACTATTCAGAAGGGTGTGTGTGCACGCATGCACACATACATACCCATGTGCTCAGATACATGGCTCATGCATATATCTCATGCATATATTATATCTCGTTCATATATCATTTATATTTATACTTTTTAAAGTCACATTTTATGATAGCATAATTTATTGACCTGATAGTGTTTTTTTATTTTGATTTTTGTTATGCTAAGATGAGAATGAATGAGAATGTAATATAAGAATAGAATTTGGTCTCCACATTTTCCTCTGGTCATCCTTTTTGTCATTTTAGTACATCTGTAGGGCCTACCACAGAATTTGCTTAAAGACAACTTCTTTTTCAGGCTTTTGTATACCTGAGTGGACCTCTACCTCCAAAGCTGCTTGAGTCAGCCAGAAAGTTATCAGTGAAATCATGTTGTGGGGATAGCAACTTTTTAACGCCAAGGAAAAACTCAGGTGCAGCTGTTTGAGAGAGGAGCTGAGCCCCTGCTAAAGCTGAATTTCCCACGATGCACCCTGAATTAGCATTGGCGCCAGAAGGCGAGGCCAAGTTCACAACGTCTGCAAAATCGCAACAGTGCAGGGTATTCAGTTTTGTTTTGATTTTGGGTTTTGGTTATCACTGGAAATAATACCTCAGGAGATTTTAACCCTCAGCTTGACTCTTCTGCTACAATTCAGCTAAGAGAACATCCACCCTGGTCTTCACAGGAGTGAATAGCACCACAGCCCAGGCACCCCACAAATTAACGATACTGACATGTGCTTTCTTTGCTATCAAATGGCAAGCCCTTCAGCTCCAGCTGCAAGGATTATCAGCTAAAGACAAGCTGTGCTGGCTAATGAGTTTACTCTGTTGGGTCCCCTCTCACCCAGATATCACTGGCCAATCTGAGAGGAGTCACCTGGGGACTTTTTTTTTATCCCCCAGTGTTGAAGGGGAAGCCAGAGTAAGGGGATTCTCTAAGAAGAACATTTGTTGAAATCTCTTTAAGAATAAATCTTTCAGGCATTGAAATCTTGTTGATAAACTCTAATATCTAGCAAGGTGTTCCTTTCACTTTCTGTTAGCACAGTTCTTTCCTAGACATCAGAGCAGATTTATTTGCAGCAAGCTAGCCATAGAAGGGTCATTTCTAAGCATTAACTTTTGCCTGAAGTATATTGGATTTGGGAGTCTGAAACAGGGGACAAATTCTCTACCTAATGAAAATTATGCATACCCAAACTCATCTTCAAAACTCAAATCACTTTCTAAACAAATTATCTAAATTGGCAATGATTAACTTTTCTAACATTTAATATTCTGTCTAAAGAAGACGTGGTGATCTGTGATTATATCTGGGTACCGGAATTGTGAAAGACAATGTTTTCATACTTTTCTACATTTTAGTCAAAACCATGCATTTTTGTGGAAAGTGTTTTGTTTGGGATTTGGAGATGAATCTTTTTTATGTATCTTTCTTTTCAGTATGGCTAGCTTTCCCAAAGCTCACTGCCTTTTTGTGTCTTCCATTCTGAGAGGGTCTCAGGCATCACCTGAGCCAGCCAGATTTTCAACACAGCCAGTTGTAGCACGTAGACTAACTTTATTGCCTCGTCTGGCTGTAATTTAGGAGAGACCTCAAATCTGTTGAATCAGATACCCAGGGGCAACTCCAAAAGGGAGGGGGGCTCACCAGGTTTACTGCACTCGTTGGAAAAAGGCAAAATGACTGAGCGCAGCCAAGATACACCAAGGGTGACACTTTTATATAGGGATCAGCAATTTAATTTGTCTTTGCATTTTATGAATTGCAGGCAGAGATGTATTCACAGAGAAATACATGGGCATTTTTGAAAGCAATTAATTAAGCATGCAATTTATATGAAAACAATTTACTGCAGGACATTATCAGGGCACCCAAAATGCACATGCAATTTCCTTGCCTTCTAATTTGTAGACATAATTTATTTTGATTGTGCAATTAGGAAAGGAGACCTTTATTAATTTTGGTGCAACTCTAAAGAACTAAGACCAATTTAGCAGCCTTAGTGTAAAAAAGGAAGGCGTGGCCTTGGGCTCTGGCGTAGTGGATAAGCGTTCTGAATCCAAAGCCATGGAATCACATGTAATTCTGTTCCTGACTTTCTTCAACAGGTCACTTAACCACTCTGAGTTTCAGCTTTTTTTTGTATACATATGAAACGGAGCTGGAAAGATCCCTCCTCCTGGATTGGCATTTTATGGCAGATTTGGAGGGTCTGTCCCGCCAGTTTGTCTTAGTCATGGCAGGCTGCCCCATAATTGGCCACACTGTGTGGCTCGAACCTCCCCAGGCCTCACCTTCAAGGTAAAGACAATTCCATTGCCTGCAGCAAAGTCTCCACAGCGCCCTTGCCCGCAGACTCCCTGACTCCATGCTCACAGATGCCCAGAATGAAGGCAGACAAGAGCCTGCATTGGATTTTCATTTTATGAGAAGCAAATTTTCAGGATGGAAACGGAGCGCATGCCCCTATTAGCCTAGTCCTATAACAAACCAAAATATCAGTTCAAATCTTCAAAATGTTATTAGTTATTTTCAAATCATAAAGCCCCCAAACAGGTTAGTTGTTTTTTTTTTTTTTTAAGGATTTGGGGAAAACTATCAAATCCTCACGGAAAAATATTCGGAGGCCCACCAGCAGTGAAGAGCAAACTCATGGCTTCTGGTCACCACCCCTCTACCCCACACCTATCAAATACAGAAAAGGAGTATATTAGTCCGTTTTCACGCTGGTGATAAAGACATAGCTGAGACTGGGAAGAAAACGGGGTTTAATGGACTTACAGTTCCACATGGCTGGGGAGGCCTCCCCATCAAGGTGGAATGCAAGGAGGAACAAGTCGATCTTCCGCGGATGGCGGCAGGCAAAGAGAGCTTAGGCAGAGGAACTCCCCTTTTTAAAACCATCAGATCTCCTGAGACTTACTCACTATTGCGAGAACAGCATGAGAAAGACCTGCCCCCATGATTCAATTACCTCCCACTGGGTCCCTCCCATGACACGTGGGAATCGTTGTGGGAGTTACAATTCAACATAAGATTTGGGTGGGAACACAGCCAAACCATATGAAGGGGTAAAGGGACCAAGGAAGTGGATATGCACTAGGCATCACCCTAGAGTGCCTCCCTAGGGTCTGTCACACCAGGGCCAGAACAGCCCCATAAAAAGCTGGTATGTTTATTCCCATTTTGCAGATGAGGAGCCGGAGCTTAGAAAGGCTAGCTAGAATCCAGTTCCGATTGACTGCAGAGCCTAGGCTCTTTCCACTCCGCCACTCAAGCTGTGGGCTCCCCTGGGAATACAAAGAGGCCACATGGTCCTTTCCCACTTGGGAGCCTTCCTTTCGGGTGACAGCCTTAAGAAGACATTTTACCCATGTTCTGAATTCCAAGTGACACTTAGCCTGTGTTTGCTAAACATTAGCAAACTTAGTGGTGATAGGTTAGTCTTTGATCTTTTCTTGGTGATTGATAAACCACCATTTTTATAATATTATCAATGGCAGTTAATGGTTTCCACAGTACATACACAATAGTTATTTACATATGTAACCCAGACTTTACCAGTGTGGGCTCACCACATAAGGTTACATTTTTCTTTCATATACAAATTACAATGCCATGAAATCCCCACTTACCCAGATTAGCAGAATATCTGAGTGTTTCCCCCTTTCACATGAAACAGGTCCCTCCTTGGTATGATCAAAACTCCCAAGTGTGCCCACTCAGTCCTCAGATTCAGTCTGAGTTCTCTTGTTTTAAGGGTAAATGTGGATGGAGTGAGCAAGCCGAAGGAAGTGCCTCCGTCACGGCCAAGATTGACACTATTACCAAATCAGGAAGGTGCCACTGGGAATTGGAACAGGCGCTGGAATAACCTGGGAATGAGAATTAACGCCCATTGGCTGCCACTGTTGCTGTTGCTTACAATGGAGCAGGCAAAACCCCACTCCATTCTAATGTCATTTTTAGTCCACTTTAATGCCTTTTCATGGAGGACACAATGTCACCACCCAAACCAAAGAGGCTCCCAAATAGACACCTCCAATGCCTTCTGCCCGAGTAACTCCTTGAACCCTACCCCAACAACAGAGGGCCCCACCAATCCCAACCTGGGGTTCCAATTGTTGCGTTCTTAGCTCTTTCAACTCACTGATTTCTTCCCTGCAAGGCAGACCACATCCTGGATCAGCGTTTCAATATCAGCCAGAAACTATCCCCAGAAACAGTTCACTTACCCTGGTGTTGTGTTGGGGTCACTCATTCACACTCCTTTCTCCCTTAGGGCAATTTCAACTCAGAGCTTCTGCTGACCTTCCCTGTTCTTTCACCTAGATTGGTATGTAGGTCAGGTAACTACGTACCCCAGTTCATCAGAACTTCCAAAGGCTACTGGGGCACCCTGTAAATTCATGGAATGACATTAAAGTGAAGTGGGGTTTTGCCAGATACATAAATACCTCAAAGGAGTCACTTGGTGGTCCTTCCCAGAACAAAGTAAGACTGCCGGGGAGTGAATAAATGTTGCCCTCTAAAGAAAGAAAATTGCTTATAATTTTAAAATGGCATTTGGCCAAGTTATCAAAAAGTCAATAAAGTCCTGTCTGCCTGGGCACCCTGTAGATAAACCTTCTTCTCTTTAGGGCTATTTAGAGCACATATTCATCAGGATATGAAAGGTATGTGTCCCTAGTTCTCCTGAGTGTACTATAACACAAATAAGAATTATCCCAATCACAGTAATGATTCACTGGCTGCCTACAGTTACACTGTACTAGAGGCTATTAACTTATTTAATCATCACAATAACCTTACAAGGCAGATATTACTATCATTTTCACATTACTGGTGAGAAAACTTGAGCTTAAGGAGGTTAAGTGGCAAACTAATAAATGGCAGAGCTATACTCTGAACCCACAACTGTCAACCTCAAAAGTCTGTTTTCTTGATAATTTGTTAGTTTTGAGTTAGAAACAACCAATCTGGATTAACTCCTTTATTGCATCCAAAGGCTGGATGACCTTTGGCAAAATACATTTTCTTTGATCATCTATGTCCTTTAAGTAAATAGAACTAATAATGACGACCTTCCAGGGTTTTGTGAGGAGGGAAAAAAGTGCAATAATGTGAAAAGAACTATGTAAATCATAAAACACGCAAAATATGACTGATACTTTTAATTTGTCTCTTGGTAACCAGGGCAGCAACATGATGAAAATAGACTCTGGAAATCATGATGGCCGTGGGTGTCATGTTGATGACAAAGGGTGATTGCCTTCACGCCCTGACAACCTGGGAAGACAGGAGGAACATGCTCCTAACACACCTAAGACACTGTTGCAGACAGTTGTCACTTGTGGCTGCAGAGCTTTTGGTAATTCGCCTCATGGAGAATCCCACCTTCTCAACATAGACTCAAAAAACCAAAAAAGTTATTTCCTAACCCTCTTTGCTATTTAGAGAACAGACTTGTGATGTAAACGCCATCACTGAGACTCATCCAAATGAGATTGATTCTGAAGCAATATGAGAGGAGGGGTAAAAGATGACATGTCTATTTTGCTGATAATTTTGGCAAATTTCTGGAGGTATGAGTAGTGCTGGCAGCATGATTTGAGGGTAAAGGAATGACAAAAACACCCTGACGGCAGCAGATAAACCTGGCTCTGGGGTTGGTGGTGGCAAAGGCCCCCTCTCCAGGCCGGTTCTGCAGTTTGGTTCTGAAATGCAAACTCAGCCAAGATGCTGTGCAGCCTTCCAGTGATCCTCTGTGTTCTCTTATAATCTTGAATAAATTCATTTCTGCTTGAACCTGCTAAAGAGGATTTTGTGTCTGCAACTAAGAACTAAAGCAGCACTTACAGCTTCTCCCCTATCAATTATACAACGGAAGAGTAATTGGAGAAGACTGACATGTTTGTTTCATTTAGGATGATCCAGCTCAGCTGCTGCCAAAGGGAGTTCTCTGGCAGGTGATAAAGTTGCTGACAGTGTGAGTGAAGACAACAGAAGCTACCGACTAAGTGCCAATCAGTGCACAGATTGGCAACCTTGGCGGGTTGTTGGACACACGTTTTCTAATCTATACGGTCGTCCTGAAAGATAAGTCATATTACTACCACTCTACAGTGGAGAAATCTGAAGCTTAGGAAGGTTGGTTAAGTGAATTGTGGAGAGACATACAGCCAGTTAGTGCAGAAGCCAGTCTTCACAGAAAGTCCCTCTGGCTGCAAAGACATAAGAATGATACAATGGACTTTGGGGACTCAGGAGAAAGGGTGGGAGTGGGGTGAAGTATAAAAGTCTACAAATTGGCTACAGTGTATACTGCTCAGGTGATGGGTGTACCAGAACTTCAGAAATCACTACTAAAGAACCTATTCATGTAATCAAACACCACCTGTTCCCCCAAAACCTATGGAAATAAAAATAATAAGTCAATAAAAAGCCCCTCTGCTTCCAACACCCACCATTTTTCCCCTATCACACTCTGCGATGGAGTGTGGACTTAGACCTAAGTATTTCCAGGTGCCAGAGGATCAGCTTTCGCCCAAAGACAGACAGAAATCACCTGCTTTTAAAGATTTATCTACTGTTGTCTAATGACTCTAAAAACAACTAGCTCTCAATATTTTGTTATCCATATAGGATATTTCTCGCAAGCAGGTTTATTTAATTCAAAAGAATAAAGACTGATTTTCCTATTACTCATTCTAGTGATTTTATGTATTTAAATTACAGATTTTTCTAAGAGGTGATTCTACATAATGAAAGGTAAGAGGCATCTATTTAAGGACCAAAGTATTCAACCGTTAGTGGAGGTGGTGTTTAAAAATATCGCTTTTTGAGATTTTCTTTATTTTTTTTCCAATTTGGAGGAAAGTGAGAGTGAAAAAGTCAGAAGCGTTTTTTTCTTTCACCATGAGCCAGACGCAATGAAAACACAGGGACTCACTAAGCGGAAGAGCCAAAGAAGGTTCAGAAAGGAAGTCATCTCTCCCCATCCCCTCCCCGACACGCCGCGGCTTGGCAATGGCTCTGTGATGGGTGCAGCCCCCAAGCCAGGTGTCTCCACTTTTATTGCCTTCATTTTGTGAGAAGAAAATTATTTACTGTTTAATGACAAGAAAACATTGCCCAGGTCGAATAAGATGTCTTGGGGAAATAAAACCAACCATTCCACAGTACAATCATTTTGACAGGAATCCTCAAAGTAGGTCAGTCATTTCTTACAGTTTAAGAATCTGGAAATCCAGAAGTATTCATGTAAAAGGGAAGGTTATAAAGTATGTTACATCAATGGGGTACATTTCCTTGATTCTGAGATGTCATAGCTTTTCAAATGCTCCATTGTATTATTAACAGCTTCTTAAGAGACAAAACAAAAAAGGAACCATATTTAAAATGAACATGTTGCTTTTAAGATGCACTCCAATTTCCTGAAAATAAAACTTATTTTTTAAAAGAAGCCTCTTTTAGATTCAAGGAAATATGATCACTATAACTACATTCATCCCTCAATTTGGGGATTTATTTCTTTGAAATTCTTATTGGAGATTTTACCTTTTCTTGTGAGGTTTTATTAACACCATGAAGACTTGTAAGTTGAACAAAATATACATATATATATATATTTGGAGATCCAGATAAATTACCTGGAAACATCCACCCACACTAAAATGATATTTACAGAGAAAGACTAAAACATTGATAGTCTCCCATTTTTTTGTTATTTCTTTCTATTAATTAAGACTCTTGGGTTACATTAACCAAGTCAAGCATTAAACCAAAAGGAGCATTTTATTATAGGGATATAGAGAGGTGTTTCATTAATCCCACAGGCAAAAACCATTCTTAAAAAAGAGACAAGCCAGCAACTGGAAAATTGGAGAATCTTAAGAAATATCCTATTTTTCTTGCCTCTGCCCTTTTCTGCATAGCTTAATTCTTGTCTTTCCTTGAAAACAGTCTTCTTTCTTTCTCATTCCTAGGGTAAGGTTTGACTAGCACTATAGGGTTTACTTTTCTAGGTTCAAAATTTCCCATTACCAGGAAAGAGACTTGAATTGCCTAACCTGAGACAAATGTCCTTTATTCCTTGGAGAAGAAGTGAGTAGAGGAAGCTAGGCCCTGTGTTGGTGCCAGGGACCCACCTGTGTGAATGCCATGAGGCAGGGGAATATAGGTCTCAAGAAAAGGAGAGCAGCTCACAAGCTGGGCATTCTGTCCCTCAAGCCCATCTCCAGAACTCCCAAACCTTTAAGGTCAGAGCCACCTTCTTTGCCTAGCAGCTCACACATCCCAGACAAACAGCTTGGGATACCAGCAAATGACTGTCTATTTAGGTGACCTCCTGAAGAGGGATGGTACTTGCAGCAGTGATAAGTCCCAGACATCCAACTTGGAAGACTTTACTATCCCTTTAAGCACATCTCTTTTAAA
This sequence comes from Cheracebus regulus, assembly GCA_963574635.1. Taxonomy (NCBI): domain Eukaryota; kingdom Metazoa; phylum Chordata; class Mammalia; order Primates; family Pitheciidae; genus Cheracebus; species Cheracebus regulus. Next base: position 69,664 of record CAUYQU010051890.1, on the reverse strand, counting down.
TGAATGATGGCATTTGTAAAACCAACCTCCATGCATTTTTGCTATTTCAATTACTTGTAAATCAAAACATACAAGCTTTTATTTTCTTACTACAGTTCCTGAGATTTTGCCAATAAAACTGGGATGCCTGAATATAATGTGCATGTGAAATTATAGTCCCCAAAGCTAATGGGCAGGCCCCAGAATCAGCACTGCCCCTGCACCTGAGATTCAACACCTGGGCACAATACATGTGTCATGTGATTCAGTTTGGGCTTTTCGCTTTTGTGATTTTACCTATCTTAAAAAAAAAAAAAAAAAAAAAAAAAAAAAAAAAAAAAAACTATGATAGACACAGGGCCAAAATTGGCCATTTTAAATAGTCAAAATAAAAATTACCTGCTTTTAATGTATGACATATTTTGACACACGATTTGTATTATTCCATTATTTGGAAAAGGTTGTGTTTTCTGATAGCTTGATTAATTATTATCATCCTTGTAAATTTTTCTTTTTAATTGTCTGTTTTGTGTAAGATATTAAAATATCTGTAAAAACATCAATGATGTTAGAATTATATTGGGAAGAAACAATTATGCATTGTCTAGAAAGAATTCTTCTCACTGATGTAGTTCAACATGAATGGTTTTCCCCAAAAGGAATGGCTAGAACAGAGCAGCTGTTGCCTTGGGCTGGCCAGAGGTTCTAACAGCCTCTCACCTTCCCCTTTGTACCAGGAAGTCTCTCAATTGAAGAACTCTGCCCTGTACTTGGACCTTTATAACCTGTTTTAGGAAAGAAATCAGGGACTTTCTTGAGTCACACAGAGTCCTAAATCCTAGGACGAGGACACTGAAAATCCTTGATGCTGACATTTGTCCTTTGCATAGTAATCCTACAGAAATTGGTGGTTGCATTAACAACTACTTGAGGAGAAGGAGAAAGAGGAAGGATCAAGACAGCCTGTAACATGGAAACTATAGCCAAAGTATCAAAAAGAGCAGGAAAAACAGAAGAAAAATGAACAGTGGTGTTCTGATCCTGTGCAGAGGGGAGAAAAGCTAAACCTAGATTTGAATAATACCTTAAAGACAGTTTCCTTTGCTGTGGTTTCCTCCTTAAGGGTTGAAGTCTTGTAGTCAATAGGTGCAATTGCTCAGCTACACCATGATATGAGGGAGATGGGGGCGGTGGGTGGCATTGCCAGCTGACTACTTCAAAAGTAGCTCCACAGAATGGGCTACTTTTATACTACTTTACTGAATTTTCTAGAATCCATTTTTCAGAGCTGGATTCATACTGATTGAACTCTAAGTCTAATATCTGAAACCAGAATACCTATTTATTCACAGGGAGATAACATGTCAAAAGCCCCGTGCATTCAGACCACTGGTCTGGGTGTTCTCTTCCTTAGGTGTATTAACTACCCAGGGAACAAAGTTGTAATTGCAAAGTAACTTGGTGAACATAGAATCAAAATAAAGAGAATTAGTGTTTTGAGGTGGATGTTTAATAGCTTCAGGCTGAAATTACATAATGTATTCATCTCTATAACAGGATTATTAAACTGTCCTCAGACAGGTGCATCCCCACACTTCTGTGTGCTTAACTCCTCTCTTTTTCCAGAATGGTTTTAGTCAACTTCACTCCTGTGCTCTCCCTATCATAGGCTTTCTTTGTTGATCAACACCACTTCTGACTGATGTAGACTTTTTTTGACATGTTATCAGTTTCAGCAATTTTTCTGTCTGGTTTTATAAACACGAGAGATACTCTCTTTTGTGTAGAAAAAAATTAATTGCATGTTTGTTTTGTTTGTTTATTTCAGAGACAGGGTCTTGCTCTGTCACCGAACCTGGAGCACAGTGAAATGATCATGGCTCACAGCAGCCTCAACCTCCCTGGCTCAAGCAATCCTTCCACATCAGCCTATCAAATAACTGGGATTACAGTATACATCACCATGCCTGGCTAATTTTTTATATATATATAGAGACAAGGTCCCACTATGTAGCCCAGGCTGGTCTCAAACTCCTGGGCTCAAGCGATCCTCCCACCTCAGCCTCCCAAAGTGCTGGGATTACAGGCATGAGCCACCACACTCAAGCTACATGCTTGTTTTAAATGTTTAACTCTCAGACAGCAATGTTGTTTATTTTACTTCCGGATTGTTGGAAAATCTCTGATGATGCCTATAGAAATTTGAAATGCTATCCGTTTGTGCTACTTTGGGCTTTCAGGACCCTTGGTATTTTATCTTTCAGGCTTTCTAAGCTTGACACTGTATAGCCAAGAGTCAAAGACAATGAGTGTCACATCACCAGCCTGTCCTGAGCCTTTGGAACACAGTATGCTCTGATGATCTCACCTGTTCATTTATGAGTCCCATCAGTTTTTTCTGTAGTTTACAAGAGGTTGCTGGGATGACACACACAGGATAACTGAGTAAACTTCTACATAATCAGCATCTGCAATTGCAGATACAAGAATAAGTTCCATCATGGAAATATAATAAGTAGGAGTGCTATACCAATAATTGGAAAGGTAAAGACTCAGGGCTTAAGAAAATCAAAAAGGAATAAAATAATGAGATAGAAGTCCAGATGGCCTCAACATTAATGCATCCAGTTTTCAAACAACTAACATACTCATATGTGTGTGTGTTTGTGTAATACAATACTAATATATTTCCACACTTGGATGTTCATATCTCAATTGAAAAATGACTGCTCAAACTCACCTCCCAGCCAATTGTTTCATTTTAGCAGCCTCACTGCATTTATGTGCACTGCACTATTTATGCAATTACTCATTTTTTATACTTTTACCCATTATTTTATAGATAAGAGTAAAAAGAAATTTTAAATGTCTGACACTAACAATAAAATGCATAGCTCTCATACACAATCTAGTTGAGTCAAAGAAGGAACTTATCAGCCATGCAAATAGTAGAAAATCATTAGTCTGAATTGAATTCCTGCTGAACATAAGCCAATTGAATGTGTGTTCAGTTGTAAAGAAAAATTTAAAAAGGAAAGAACATCTAAATCGTGCTGGAAATGTAATCCTGAACATTATATACTGAAGGCAAAATGTAATCAAGACATTTAAAATATTTTTTGCTCTTTATAAGAGATTCTCTTATAAAGTTTGTTTGCTATTCAACTTTCACATATTTTTCTTTCTTGCATGTTTTCAAGTATATATTAAACTTGAAAGATATTTTTCAGCATTTGCTGAAAAACAAAAACAAATTGCTGAAATACAGAGGCCTTGACACTACATTCTTTAGCGAGGGAAGGGTTGAAATATAGGTGAGCCATGTCAAAACTTTCCATTACATTGTGGTAGCAAAGCTCTGCCTAAGATGAGAAAAGTGGAGGGAATCTCTACAAAGGAAGGTATTTCCCCTTTAGCAATGGTGAGCTGATTGTGTTAATCAAGGTTATACACAGCAGATTGTGCTGTCTCTCTGAAGATGTGATCACACCAGGAAGCATAAGTCAAACAGTGAGCTTCTTCTTAAAAGCTGGTCTCCTAGCCATGTTTCACTGATTAATGAGTACCTTGGCATCAGAATCTAAAAGTTGAGAGATAATGAAAGAGAGTAGAATTCCTAGAACCAGCATCACCATCTGTCTGAAGCCTACTTTTACACTTCCCCTACATTATGTACCAAAATCCCAAAATTATCATATCTCAAACTTTATTCATTTAAGGAAAAACATAGCATTATCATGAATAGCAGTAGTCACGATCAAAGAGAATTCTAGGAAATTAAGGTAAAGAGAGGTCAGATTTAATAGAATTTAGGTGTCCTCAGACTCAATATTACCTTTGGCTCTAGTTTGTGTGAATTTTGAAAAGACAGAATTCTAATGTTATATTTTGTGCCACTCAGTGAACAGGTAGTACAACCCATGTTGTTACCACCTAAGATCTGAAGAACATACTACAATACCAAGTACAGCATTAGAAAAGACATGAAGTAATGGCAGCTTCCATACATGGCTGGTGTGGGATGTATATTAGTAGAAATACAGGAGAGCAGTTTAACCATACTTATCCAAGGGAATAGCCTTAAGAAGCAAAATAAATGAATGAGAGCTAAGTCTATCACCATGCACAGATCTCAAACATTTAATGTTAGAGAAAGCTACATATAACATCTCTTATCTAAAGTTTAAGGCATGAGAACAACTATGAATTTTAACAGATAGATACATGTAAACTAAATACAGACCACTATGGAAGGAAAGGATATAAACTGACATCAAGGTAATGGTTATTTTGGTAGAGAAAGAAAGAGAAATGAGACTGAAAGGGGTTAAAAAATTTCACCTGGTTTTGTAATGTTTTGTTTCTTAGTTAATAAAAATCCTAAGGAAACATGACAAAATAAGATTTGTTTAAACTGGATAATGACAGATTGCAAATACACATTTATTTTCGCTCCCTTCCAAACCCCAATAAAATGATAATAAATGTAATTTTAAGGCAGAAAATCTGAAAAGAGAAAGATAATGGGAAAAGAGACAACAGAAACAAATTTTAAAAGGTGGAAAGCAGATGGGATTTTCTGACTTTGAAAAACTGAGAAATGAAAATCCTGTACTGACCATGGAGAAGCAGAAAAACAGCTTGATTTTTTCTGCAGGCCCCCTAAGAAAGTTTAGATGCTTTTCAATCTGTTTGTGTCCTCTCTTATTTCCTTGAGCAAGGGTTTGTAGTTCTCCTTGAAGAGGTCCTTCACATCCTTTGTTAGTTGTATTCCTAGGTATTTTATTCTCTTTGTAGCAATTGTGAATGGGAGTTCGCTCTTGGTTTGGCTCTCTGTTAGTCTGTTATTGGTGTATAGGAATGCTTGTGATTTCTGCACATTGATTTTGTATCCTGAGACTTTGCAGAAGTTGCTTATCAGCTTAAGGAGATTTTGGGCTGAGACAATGGGGTCTTCTAAATATACCATCATGTCGTCTGCAAATAGAGACAATTTGACTTCCCCCTTTTCTAAATGAATACCCTTTATTTCCTTTCCTTGCCTAATTGCTGTGGGTAGAACTTCTGATACTATATTGAATAGGAATAGTGATAAAGGGCATCCTTGTCTAGTGCCTGTTTTCAAAGGGAATGCTTCCAGTTTCCGCCCCTTCAGTATGATGTTGTCTGTGGGTTTGTCGTAAATAGCCTTTGTTATTTTGAGATATGTTCCATCGATACCTAGTTTATTGAAAGGGCTGTTGAATTTTGTTGAAGTCCTTCTCTGCATCTATTGAGATAATCATGTGGTTTTTGTCTTTGGTTCTGTTTATGCGGTAGGTTACGTTTATAGACTTGGGTATGTTGAACCAGCCTTGCATCCGCAGGATTAAGCCTACTTGATAGTGATAGATGAGCTTTTTGACGTGCTGTTGCATTCGGTTTTCTACTGTTTTGATTTTTACATCGATGTTAAACATGGATATTGGCCTGAAGTTTGCTTTTTTAGTTGTGTCTCTGACAGGTTTTGGTATCAGGATGATGTTGGTATCATAAAATGACTAAAGGAGGATTCGCTCTTTTTGTATCATTTGAAATAGTTTCAAAAGGAATGGTACCAGCTCCTCTTTGTACATCTGGTAGAATTCAGCTGTAAACCCATTTGGACCTGGACTTTTTTTGGGTGGTAGGCTATTAATTGCTGCCTCAACTTCAGACCTTGGTATTCGTCTATTCAGGGATTCAACTTCTTCCTGGTTTAGTCTTGGGAGAGTGCAAGTGTCCAGGAATTTATCCATTTCTTTCAGGTTTACTGGTTTATGTGCATAGAGTTGTTTGCAGTAATCTCTGATGGTAGTTTGTGTTTCTGTGGAATCGGTGATGATATCCCCTTTATCATTTTTTATTGCATCTATTCAATTCTTCTCTCTTTTCTTTTTTATTAATCTGGCTAGCAGTCTATCTATTTTGTTGATCTTTTCAAAAAAACCAGCTCTTGGATTTATGGATTTTTGAAAGGTTTATTTTGTATCTATCTCTTTCAGTTCTGCTCTGATCTTAGTTATTTCTTGTCTTCTGCTAGCTTTTGAATTTTTTTAATCTTGCTCCTTTAGCTCTTTCAATTTTGAAGATAGGATGTCGATTTTAGATCTTTCCTCGCTTCTCATGTGGGCATTTACTGCTATAAATTTCCCTCTAGACACAGCTTTAAATGTGTCCCAGAGATTCTGGTATGTTGTGTCTTCATTCTCATTGGTTTCGAAGAACATCTTTATTTCTGCCTTCATTTCATTGTTTATCCAGTTATCATTCAGGAGCAAGTTGTTCAGTTTCCATGTAGTCTGCACGGTTTTGGTTGAGTTTCTTAATCCTGAGTTCTAACTTGATTGCACTGTGGTCTGAGAGACGTTTGTTATGATTTCTATTCTTCTGCATTTGCTGAGGAGTAATTTACTTCCAATTCTGTGGTCACTGTTAGAGTAGGTGTGATGCGGTGCTGAGAAGAATGTATATTCTGTGGATTTGGGGTGGAGAGTTCTGTAGATATCTATTAGGTCCACTTGGTCCAGATCTGTGCTCAAGTCTTAGACATCCTTGTTGATTTTCTGTCTCATTGCTCTGTCTAATATTGACAGTGGAGTGTTAAAGTCTCCCACTATTATTGTGTGGGAGTCTATGTCTCATTGTAGGTCATAAAGAACTTGCTTTACATATCTGGGTGCTCCTGTATTGGGTGCGTATATATTTAGGATAGTTAGCTCTTCTTGTTGCATTGATCCTTTTACCATTATGTAATGTTCTTCTTTGTCTCTTTTTATCTTTGTTGGTTTAAAGACTGTTTTATCAGAGACTAGGATTGCATCCACTGCTTTTTTTTTTTTTTTTTTTTGCTCTCCATTTGGTTGGTAAATCTTCTTCCATCCCTTTATTTTGAGTCTATGTGTGTCTTTGCATGTGAGATGGGTCTCCTGAATACAACACACCAATACAGTTTGCCAGTCTATTGAAAAAACATTCCAAGCTCCTGGCTAGGAAGAATCAATATTGGAAAAATGGCCATACTGCCCAAAGTAATTTATGAATTCAATGCTATCCCCATCAAACTACCACTGACCTTCTTCACAGAACTGGGGGGGGGGGGGGACCACTTTAAATTTCAGATGGAACCAGAATAGAGCCCATATAGCCAAGACAGTCCTAAGCAAAAAGAACAAAGCTGGAAGCATCATGAAACCTGACTTCAAACTATACTACAAGGCTACAGTAATCAAAACAGCATGGTACTCGTACCAAAACAGAGATATAGACCAATGGAACAGATCAGAGGCCTCAGAAGTAATGCCACACATCTACAACTATCTGATCTTTGACAAATCTGACAAAACCAAGCAATGGGAAAAGGATTCCCTGTTTAATAAATGGTGTTGGGAAAAATGGTTAACCATGTGCCGAAAGCTGAAACTGGACCCCTTCCTGACACCTTACACTAAAATCAACTCCAGCTGGATTAAAGATTTAAACATAAGACCTAACACCATAAAAACCCTAGAAGAAAACCTAGGCCAAACCATTCAGGACATAAGCATAGGCAAGGACTTCATGACTATAACACCAAAAGCGATGGCAACAAAAGCCAAAATAGACAAATGAGATCTAATTAAACTTAAGAGCTTCTGCACAGCAAAAGAAACAATCATCAGAGTGAACCAGCAGCCAACAGAATGGGAAAAAATTTTTGCAAGCTACCCATCTGACAAAGGGCTAATATCCAGAATCTACAAAGAACTAAAGCAGATTTACAAGAAAAAAAAACAAACAAACCAATTCAAAAGTGGCAAAGGATATGAACAGGCACTTTTCAAAAGAAGACGTTTATGAGGCCAACAAACATAAGAAAAAGTGCTCATCATCACTGGTCATTAGAGAACTGCAAATCAAAACCACATTGAGATACCATCTCATGCCAGTTAGAATGGCGATCAACAAAAAATCTGGAGACAACAGATGCTGGAGAGGATGTGGAGAAATAGGAACACTTTTACACTGTTGGTGGGAGTGTAAATAGTTCAACCATTGTGGAAGACAGTGTGGCAATTCCTCAAGGATCTAGAAATAGAAATTCCGTTTGACCCAGCAATCCTATTACTGGGTATATACCCAAAGGATTATAAATCATTCCATTATAAAGACACATGCACACATATGTTCATCGCGGCACTGTTTACAATAACAAAGACCTGGAACCAACCCACATGCCCATCAATTATAGACTGGACAAAGAAAATATGGCACATATACACCATGGAATACTATGCAGCCATAAAAAAGGATGACTTCATGTCCTTTGTAGGGACACAGATGAATCTGGAAACCATCATTCTCAGCAAACTGACACAGGAACAGAAAACCAAACGCCACATGTTCTCACTCATAGGCGGGTGTTGAACAATGAGAACACATGGGCACAGGGAGGGGAACATCACACACTGGGGTCTGTTGGTAGGTGGGGGCTGGGGAGGGACGGGGGGGTGGGCTGGTTGGGGAGGGATAACATTGGGAGAAATGCCTGATGTAGGTGACGGGGGGATGGAGACAGCAAACCACCATGGCATGTGTGTACCTATGCAACAATCCTGCACGATCTGCACATGTACCCCAGAACTTAAAATACAATTTTAAAATAAAGAAAGAAAGTTTAGATGCTAGCAATACAAAGTACTAGAAATATAGGTGACAGTCTGGCCAAAATAGAAGGATGGATTGAAAACAGGAGGATGCTGTGGAGGAAGCAGATAAAAAGTAATAATTAATTAATTTTTTTTTATTTAAACACAGTTTAATCTCAGATTCATACCTCTCTCAAAGCAGCTTGGTGGCTGCTCTACTCATTTTACTTGAGAATTGTGAGTTGGTTCCCTGAAGAAAGTAAAGCGGGCCAGGCATAGTGGTTCATGCCTGTAATCCCAGCATTTGGGGAAGCTGAGGCAGGAAGATTGCTTGAGTCAGAAAGTCAAGGATCAGTGCGGTATAACTGCACCACTGCACTCCAGCCTGGATGATAGAGTGAGACCCCGACTCAATAAGGTAAAAAATAAAAAGAATGTAAAACAGAGAGTCTCTCAGCTAGGAGACTGAGCACAGCAGAGGAATCATATTTAAAAAAGGACTAAAGGAGTTCAAGACCAGCCTGGACAACGTAGTGAGACTCTATCTCAAAAATATTTTTTAAATAAAAAAATTAGCTGGGTGTGATGGCATGTACCTGTAGTCCCAGATACTCAGGAGGCTGAGGTGGGAGGATTGCTTGAGCTAAGGAGTTTGAAGCTGCAGTGAGCTATGACAGCACCACTGTACTCCAGACTGGGAAACAGTAAGATCCTGTCTCTAAAACAAAAAAGAAATTTACTTATAAAAACAGGGCTAAGAGAATTTTTATATGTTGCATTGCTAAATCCACAGTCCTCTTCCCTCACTTGTTTCCTAGAACAATGATAGTAGTAAGTCTATTATCCTTCACACAAGACATTGAAAGCATTTTCTCTAGAGAATGTAACAAGCTCACAAAAAACACAAGATTATCACATTGGGGGATTCCCCAACAAAATAGCCCAGAGCCAGATACCCCTGCAGGGACTCTCAGACCTCCTAGACCCCACCTGGCTACTCAGAGGCTTCCCATTAGGCTGCAGTGTTGCACTCTAAAACATGAACAGGCGACTCAAGGACATCAGATATTTGAGAAAAAGCCCTAAGCTGAAAGATAGGAATCAAAGCTAATAAGCAGAAAAAAAGCAAATCGGAGGAACCAGGACGCATACAAGAAAAAGAAAACTTAAAAAAAAAAAAAAAAAATATATATATATATATATATATATATATATATTATGCTCAGAGAGATAAGCGATGATGCATTCATTTAAGAAAAGAGAACGAGATGCCATAAAGACATTTCAGAGAACAACCAAGATCACTTAGCAATTAAAAAGAAAAGTGAAAATTGAAAGAAAAGAGATAAGAAAATTAGGGTATCAATCCAGAAAGTCTGACATTCAAATAATAAGAGTCCCAGAAAGAAGCAGAGAAAAAGGAGAGAGAAAATTATCAAATAAATAGTTCAGGGAAATTACCTGGCACAGAAGGATCTGAGTTTCCAGGCTCAAAGAGTGCAGCAAGGGTTCAGGAAAATGGATGAAAACATGACCATATATAGACACATTATTGAAAAATGTGAGAACATCAGGTTCAAAAAGAAGACCTTACAAGCTCCCAGAAAGGAATATAAAAAAAAGATCATTCAAAGATCAGAAATCAAAATACTGTCAGACTATTCCAGAGGGACTACTCCAGCAACTTTTTCTGTGAAGGGGCCAATAGTAAGTAATATTTTTAGACTTTGCAGGCCACATACAATCTGTTGCGTTTTTTGTTTTGTTTTGGAACTTTTTTTCTTGGTTGGTTGGTTCGTTGGTTGATTGGTTGGTTTTTACCATCCTTATAAATGTAAAAACCATTTTTAGCTCTACAGGCCATACAAAAATAGGCCACAGGTGAGGTAGCAGGTGAGACTCAACTCCAGAGGTGGGTCTCAGACACTGGATCAGATTCAAGACTAGCTAAAACAGAGCCAGGGCAGAAGCAGCTTTCAATCAGACACGCCCACCAATGTGCTATGTCAATTTACCACTGCCATGGCAACACCTGAGAGTTTCTGCCCTTTTCCACAGCCATGACCTAATGATCCAAAAATTACTACCACTTTCCTAGAAATTTCTGAATAAACCACCCCTTAGTCTGCATGCAATTTAAAGTGAGCATAAATATGACTGCAAAACTATCCTGAGCTGCTACTCTCTGCCTACTGGTTAGGCCTGCTTTTCAGGAGCAGTCACAGAGCTGTAATACCACCAGAGCTGTACCACTGCCTATTAAACAAAGCTGTTTGTCTTCTACCTCTGGCTTGACCTTGAATTCTTTTCTGAGCAAAGCCAAAATCCCTCAGAGGCTAAACTGCACTTTGGGGCTTACCTGCCCTGTATCACAAGGATATAGTTTGCAGACTTCAGTCTACTCAACAGTAACACTGGAAGCCAGATGACAGTGGAGCAATGCATTCAGTAGCCTGAGGAAAAATTATTTCCAACCTCTGGCTCTATACCCAGCCAAACTATCCATTAATATCACAATAAAAAGACAAAGTTAGTCATATAAGGTCTCCAAAAATGTTTCATCTAAGCACCATCTTTCAGAACACTACTGAGGCATGCGTGCCACCAAAAGGAGAACATAAGTTAGAAAAGAGAAAGAAAATGCCATTACAAAATCTGGTACCAAATAGAAGAAAGATCAAGGAAATCCACAGTGTGGATTAATAAAGACAGGTCTCAGATAAGAATCCATGCCAAGTTAGAGCAGGTTCGAGACTTCAGAAGAAATTTCTTCCAAAAGATGGAATTGATAGAATGCCTAATACAACTAAATATATTGAGAGGAGATTTAGACAAATTGCTAAGAGTTTGGGAGAAATTAAAGGTAAATGTGACAAAAACTTAGAAAATAAAAGATAATTATTAACCTCAGAGGAAAGAAAAGTTGTGCAACAAAGTTTAAAAAAATCACAGAATACCAAATAGCTCAGTTGTGGACAGCATTTATGTGGTTATAATAAAAGCAATGGCTACCTGATCTCAAAAATTACAATGTATTAGGATGACAGAGGAATGTGACAGAAAAGGAAAGTAAAAGGAAGCCACATCCTTATCTTATTTAGTGGGAATTCCATAGTTATGCCTCAAAAAATTAAAATAGACATATTTTATATTTCATGTAATGATGTAAAATACTAGTCAATGAAAGGCATTGAAATGGTTGCCTCTGAATTTAGGGAAATGAAAGCAGTTATTTAAACATTTAAAATTAAATGATAAATAGTGTTCCCTATACTGATTTGTCTACATTGAAATACTTTCTATTTTAAAATTTTTATTTTTAAGGAGCATTCTTTATATATCAATACAAAGAGTTGTCAAATACAGTTTTATCTTTAAGATATATTTCAAAGTTTTATCTTAAAGAATAAAAAAATATTTTGAGGTTTCTTTACATTAGTAGAAATATTTAAAGAGATACTGTTGATCAAGTTCTTATACAATCAGAAGTCCATGAATCTTGCTTCACTGATTTCACCCTCCTATTTTCCTCTAATATGCTTTACTCGTCTGTGAAATCCAGCTGGTCTGGTTTCTTGGGGTCACAAGGGAAAGACACACACAGATTCTTCACTACAGGAAGTTGTTGCAAGAATAAATAGGAACATAAGGAAGAAGAGGAAAGCGTCTCATCAGCACAATCACCCTGTGTATTGGATATTTGTCATATTTTGGCCACCGAGCATCTGAAACACATTCTATATTGGGAAAACTTTTCTTTTTATGGAGAGTCAATACAACACAAAAGCTGCCTCCACTGTAGCCTGAAAATATCACATACAGTTGACCCTCGGACAACACGGGGTTTAGAGGTACTGACTACCTCACACACAGTCAAAAATCCACATATAACTTTGTACTCCCCCAAAACATAATTACTAATAGCTTCCTGTTAACCATAAGCCTTACCAGTAATATAAACAGTCTATTAATATTTTATATGTGTAATATGTGTGTGTGTGTATACATATATATATAGAGAGAGAGAGAGAGAGAGAAAGTACTTTACAGAGAAAGTACTGTGTTAATGAGGTGACGCCTGAGCAATCAGTCTTCCCTATAACTGTGATTTTTACTTTTTCTAAGGTTTAGTCTCAATGTCTATGCTGGCCTACCATTGGCTTGGGGTAGAGAATTTGATTTCTTGAAATTTAAAAGGCTCAAAATTATTGGACTTTTGGGCAATTGAAAGGGCCTTTATTAGCAAAGCTGTATGTTCTTTACTCTTTTACACTGGATGTTAAACTTATCTCTTTCTTATAGTACCTCACTGAAAGCTGCAAGAAATTGCCAAAACATGCCAAGACCTGAAAATTTCCCATTTAAAAGAAAATCTTAGTTTTGGTGACTACATCTTATAAGTCTCAAGGCACACCAGGCAAATATCTAGCCACATATTTTGCATCTATGTGACAAGGGTTATAAACTAACCCACTGGAAAGGCAAGGTTAGTTACTTTACTTTACAATAAAGTAAGCTAGAGAAAAGAAAATATTATTAAGGAAACCGTAAGAAGGAGAAAATGTATTTACTGTTCGCTAGGTGGAAGTGGATCATCATAAAAGTCTTCATCCTCATCACCTGCACATTAAGATGGCTAAGGAAGACAAGGAGGAGAGGTTGGTCTTGCTGCCTCAGGGGTGGCAGAGGCTGAAGAAAACCCATGTGTAAGTGGACCCGTGGAGTTCAAATTCACGTTGTTCAAAACATGTCATTCAAGGGTCAACTGTATTCACTTTCCCAGACTCCCTTGCGCAGCTCTCTAATCCTCGAAACAATTGTTTGAGCTGCCCAATTCCTCTTGAATGCAACGCTTTTCTGTGTAAATAGGCCAGAATTGATTTTCATCACTTTCACTTCAAACCCCTAGCTATTCATTTCTGGAACTTGGAAGTTAATGTCAGTCTGCTCTTAAATGTAGAATCAGATGATTGAAGGATGGAAGATGGAGGAGAAAGATGGAGGGATCTGAGGACCCCTGCCTTTCCAGAGGGTTAGTTTATAATCCTTGTCACATAGATGCAAAATTATGTGGCTAGATGTTTGCCTGGTGTGCCTTGGGACTTATGAAATGTAGTCACCAAAACTAAGGTATTTTCTTTTAAGGGGAAATTTTCAGGTCTTGGCTTGTTTTAGCAATTTCTTGCAGCTTTCGGTGAGGTACTATAAGAAAGAGATAAGTTTAACATCAGTGTAAAAGAGTAAAGAACATACAGCTTTGCTAATAAAGGCCCTTTCAGTTACCCAAAAGTCCAATAATTTTGAGCCTTTCAAATTTCAAGAAACCAAATTCTCTACCCCAAGCCAATGGTAGGCCAGCATAGACATTGAGACTAAACCTTAGAAAAAGTAAAAATCACAGTTATAGGGAAGCCTGATTGCTCAGGCGTCACCTCATTAAACACAGTACTTTCTCTATAAAAAGATATGGCCAGGGGGCAAAGATATGAACTGAGCTAGTGCTTCTTCATCTAAGGCCATTGCTTTGAATTGCATCAGGGTGGAGCCCATTAAGTTGAGAATCACAAAAGTGAGCAGATCAGAGGTCTGTAGAGCTCAAGGCGTCACAGACAGTTAAAAAGGGATCTGAATCATATTTACTTTCTGTTTGATCCTCTCTTCCCCCAAAGTCTTGTCTTTTTCTCCACGTATTGGCTTTATTTTTTCTCACTACAAAAGGATCTCCTCCACACACTTTTTCAATTAATATTCAAAAAACTATGAGGGCTATGATTGGCCCAGGTTGGACCACACCCAGTGCTCACACTTAAACTGATTAATTTTAGCCAGATGTCCTGGAAACTGCAATTGGTCCAATCTGTGACTGTGACGGGGGCAGGCTGAAAGAGGCCATTACTGGAAAGGAGGATTTTGGTGAAAGCGAGATCAGATGGTCTCACTTGATTATGAAAACAACCCTATGAGGTATGTATCACTTTTTCTTGGTAACTTACACTGTTATATCTGTGTTATAAAGAGGAACACTACACTTACAAAAGTCAAACTCCTCATGAATGTAGACTTAGTAAGATGAAGAGCCAGGATTCAGACTCAAATCTAATATCACAGCTCATGTTCTTAAAATTCTTTACAGTGCATCCTGGCGTTGTGTTATTGTTGCAGTGCATGTTTCAAAAATAAATTTCAATAAATGATGATGGAGGTCTACTCTCACTAATGATAAGATTTTTGCAATTCTCCTGGGCTTTTTCTCCTGCTATAATATGCAATGGAGGAGGAAACATCTAATTAAACTGAATCTATAAGAAACCATGAGAGGAGAGAAAAGGGACAGCTAAGAAAATATTTTATTGGAGGAGGCTGTGCCATCCATGGCAAGGATGAAAGCGGCTCTGCTAAAAAATAAAGATAAAAATAATTTTTGAAAAAGAAAATACTTTATTGAAGAAAAAAGGCCTTATAAACTTTTATAAAATAATGACATTTCAAATAACAGTAACATTTATTGAGCACTTATGTGCTCAGCCTTGTTCTAAGTATTTTACATGTATCATCTCATTTACGCCTTATAGCTTATTAAAATAAATAATTTAACATCTCAGAGAACTTTATAAAAAATGTCTAATTCTAATCTCCTTGCACCCTCTAACAATATAACTTTTATATTCCTTGTTTTTTCTCCATTGGTCATATTGTACTTTTCCCATGCAGCATTAACAGCAGCAGTCAATGATTAGCTCAGGCAATCCTCAAAACCTTCCGGGAACACAGCTCCTGCGTATCTTGCACCTCAATAACTTGGTTATCTCCATCTCTCCAGGTTATCTCCATCCCTTGTGATGCCTGCTGCTGCCAGATTGCTACTTCATTGACTTGTGGTGAACATTCGGTTCTCTATCACATCACAGAGCCCCCATCCCTCGCTTTCTCTCTTCACCTTTCCCCTTGGCTTCCCAGGATCTCAACACAATTCTGTGATCAGCCATTTCTCTTTCAAAGTTACCCTCCTCTTTAAGTACTCCCCTCCTTCCTCCATGCCTCCCTGGCTGCACCCCTGCCCTCCCTGACGGCCGGCTGACCTCTCTCACACAACTCTCTGGTTCAAACTGGAATATTTGTTTCATCTGTCCTTGAGTTTCTTCTCTTCCATTGTCTTCACCTTTGTCTTTGTTTGGTTTGTTTGTCTCCTCTTTTTGTGTCCTCTAGGTATTTCTGCTCCATTCAGAATATCTATTGTACTCAAAGCCTCTGAGTCTACCCCTCACCTTGAAAGCTTCCTTTGAATTCTTTTATAATATTTCCCATCATGTGGATAGCTGAGAACAGAATCAGGGCTCCTCCTTCAGCATCTGTAATGTCTCAGTTTTCATTTATTCCTTTTCAAACCAGAAATTGTTTATGTTTATGGATTTCTGCCAGATCTTCCAACTTCTGAGAAATTAATTTTAGTAATTAGAGAGAGTACCATTGCAAAACATGCAATATTTCACTTTCCATTTCACTACTCCCCTTCTTTCTAAAAGGTAAATTTTCTTAATTCTAATTTTTGTAATTCTGACCCAGATTATTAATGTACATTTTTAAAGAAAGTTATTTTATACATTCTTATATGTTTACTAAATGTTTAAATACACAAGCAACTTTCTGGTATTTTCTTTCATGAACTACAGTGGAAAATCTCTTTGTAATGTCACCTTTTTTTGCTACTTTTGTTTTCACATTTATTCTGTGGAACTATAAACTCCCAAATCAATATTTTCTCCTCCATAATTGACATCCATGATCACATACCTTCCAACTCAGCCGTATTATAACCTGTGAATTATTGACCCCATACAAAAGCTTCAACTCCAATTATTTGCAAGAAGTAAATTTTCTTTGTCAATATTTAGCTTTAATTCTTTTTTTAGGAATACAGATAATTTTTATTTTATTATTTTTCCTTCTCAGTCCTATTTTTCTTGCACCCAATTCCTCCAAAGATAACATCAATAGAAACACAATTATAGCACAATATCCAAGGCAAAAATTAGCATTGGTACAAACCACAGATCTTATTCAGATTCCTCCCATTTCACATACAATTGTGTGTGTGTGTGTGTGTGTGTGTGTGTGTGATTGTATGCGCACATAGTTCTACGCAATTTTATCATGTGTTGACGTGTGTGTGTGTGTGTGTGTGCATGTGCACATAGTTCTTTGCAATTTTATCATGGTGTTGATATGTGCAACCACAGATCTATCATCACCATTCAATCACCACAAAGATCCCCTACATTGGTATCTTTATGAATTGCTCCTTTTTATTGCTAGTAGGGTGTTCCATGGTAGGGCCTTGGCACAGTTTGTTTGGCCATTTACTCAATGTAGGGCATTTGGATTATTTCCAAATTTTGACTATTACAAATAAATTAGCTTTAATTCTTGTATGAAAATTGAAAATTGAATCTAGCAAGAATTGCTGCATTTTCTCTTTGATCGATTTTGATGTCAACTGATTTCCCTTATTATGATGAGTTTTGCCCAGATGTGTGAGGAATGGCAGAGTCCTTCAAGCCACTCTCACATGCTCCTCTTCTTTCTCCCTTTTGATGTGCAAGAGAAGAATTTAGAACTGGGGGCAAGAGCTAGGGCAGTATTTGTTGGCTCTTATTTGAGATTCTGTTTTACATACTACCTCATTTCCCTTATCTCACACTCATTCTGGAATTTGCAGTCCATATGTAATAGCCTGAGGTTTTTATTCTCTTTAGTACCATCCTTCGTTAATTTGGCCAAGAGGCGTGAGTGCAGTTAGCCAAGGCCCCATGCCCATACATCTGTCTGCATCTAAAGTTCATACGGGATACAAAGAGAGGAAACAGAAACCAGAACCCCTTCTTTTTAAGGTTCAAATTATTAGAATATGACTGATGACCTAAGTGACCCAGACCAAAGCCATCTCTTGAGAGAGGTCAACAGAGGGCCTTAGAGAAGAAATTCCTCATGATAGGGGAAGGAGGAGCCTCGGTTCCTGCTGCTTGCCTGGGTGGAAAGTCGGTTCTCATGTGTGTTTAAGTTTTCATAGCGCTTCTTTCAGCAGAGGGCCCTGACTATAACTGCCAGAAATTCAGGGACTTGGGCAAAGATAGAAATAAAAAGATAAAATGGGGACTCTGGGTAATCTGCTCAGATTTTCTAGTTTTATGTTCCTGCTGGGCTAAAGTAATACCTAAAAGTTCTTGTACTTATTAAGAGAAGAATGGGCTTTTCACAAACCAGTGGATGCAATTCACTGATTTTCTACTTTTTGTTTTAAAGAGACTTCCCTTTGTACTCTACGCACTCTGTGACTGAGGCAGGAGCTTATGTACATACAGCAGTTGAGCATCTTGGAATCCCACTTTAGTTCATTCATGGTGATAACCAGAGTCCTTTATCCCTCAGTGGCCCTGAGCAGCCGTTCTTGTTCACTTTACAGAAGAGTTGCCTCCAGCTGTATCATGTACAGAAAATCACATAATCCATGTGGGTAAAGTGTTTTTGGTTGTCCCTTGCACTGGTTAAAACCCTGTGCTATGCATAAATGAAAGGTACTTGGCAGATGATTAACCTCATCTGTTCACTACCAGAGTCCTCTTTTACACTTCTGAGAAAGAATGGTAAATTTAAGCTCTCCATTCATTAGAACGGTAACCAAGTCACATCTCCTTCATCTGCCCCCTATTCTCAAACAGAATGAATGGGTTATTTAGGTCATTAGCCCAAGTAACATTTTCATAGTGTTCCCTCAGTGGTTAACCTTTGTGAGAGAGATTCTAAAAATAAACCGCTCCTCTGCTAAATTAAAGCTCACCCCAAATTCCTTAATTCATCAATATCGACTCATGCATTTCTATTTCATGGGTTCAGCATAGCCTCTTCCTGAAAAACTATAAAACAGCTTTTCCATTTCCACAGATATCTCACTTTCTGCCTCCAGCTCCCTCTTCTGGACCCAAAGAGCCACAGAGTTTCTCAGCTCCTTGTTCCTCTCCACTCGTCTGTTTTCATTGTTCTCTCCCTCGTCCTCCTCTCTTTGGCCTCCCTTTGCTCCATTTTGATCCTGTCTTTCAGCTTGGCTCTCCCTTTTCTCTCTTTCAAAGTTCTCTTCCAAGAACTGGCCCAGGTCTCGGAGTGTAAAACCACCATAATCTGTCCTTCCTGGGCTGTCTTCAGTGTCTTTCCATCATGGCTACATTCTACAAGGCTGAAGTTTCTTTACTGCCTTGTGCTGTTCCTCATTTTTCCACTCCTTTCCTTTCTTTTGTCCTCGTTCACTGTCTACTTATTCAGCTCTAATTGATCCTATGGCAACTAATTCTCCTTCTTCATGAATTAGGTTAGCGATGACTCGCTCACGGGCAAAGTTTCTTAGCCATCACATCGGATCAATGAGATTGTTATTATTATTATCACCCAATTTTAGAGATAAGGATGTTAAAGCACAAAGAGACTAAATATAACTTTTCCAGGCTAACAAAATTAGTAAGTTGCAGAGCCAAGATTCACATCTATCTGCCTAACTCCAAAACCCATGATTTTTCTACCGCACCATGCTGCCTTTGCATGCAAGTGTGCCATGCCTTCCTGCGGTTAGCACTGTCCCTTATTATTAAGCTTCATGAGAATCTTGGTTTAAGATACATTTAAATTAAAAAGCACCTATTGTGCCCCAGAACAAAGAAAGCAGTTGAAAAATAAAGATTAAAAACACAGAGGCTTTATTTGAATGTGGATTTTATGGCAAACATTTTTTAAGTTAAGAAAATTTAAAATAATAATGATATAAAAAATACAGAAGCTTTTTGGAGGCTATTAAGCATAAACATATATTGCGGGTATCATGTTGTATTCCTATCGGTAAATGACATAATTATAACTACACACACATCCTCCCCAAAAAAACACCATCACCTGTTGCCTTTCTCACGCCCATACAGAAACCTATTAAAGTTCCTATGAATTACCTTAGGAGAGCAAACCAATGTTGGTATTAAGAAAGGGACATATTTTTATCTTTTTTTTAAATAAAAAGGGATTCAATTCAGACATCGAGGATTTCTCACTGATGAATAAAACTTGGGAGCACTTATCTAGTAAGGGCAAAGGAAAGAGTAAGTGTAAGAGCAGAAACAGCAACATAGGGAGGCACAGACGAATGAACAAGAAGAACGTCGACACGGCAGCAGGTGCGGAGCGGGAATGCAACACACAGCACAGGGACAGAATGAGGAGGCGCAGGAGGAAGAGCACAGCACTCTGCCACACACGCAGGCACTCGAGGACCCAGAGGCAGCCAAGCAGACCTGCAGAGGGAGGCCGAGAATCCGTGAAGGTGGTAAAATACTCAGTTACCCAAGAAGTGACCATTTTACCCAGGATTCAAAGGGAATCCCAAGAGACATCATTGAGAGTCTCCAGCTTTCAAACAACTCTCTATGAAAAGCTGCAATAAAGTCACAGAATTTTAAATCAAAAAAAGGAACTTAGAGGTTATCTCATTCGACTCTCTAATTTTATCATACTACATATGCTATGTTGTAAAGAATGCTGGATTTGGTATCAGATGATCTACACAAAAGATAAATGTTAAATAATGTAATGACAGTGAATCACTATACAAAAGTGTTTTCATCGGCATTGTCATCTTGTAAGATCTTCATATTCGACCACAAAGTAGAAAGTGCAAACAGTGTCCCAATTTTACCAATAACAGATTTAAAGATTTAGTCAATTGTATTTACCAGCAAGTGATAGAAAAATAAGACTGTGAAACTGACTTATTTGTAGTTGTAATATATTTTACTATGTTTTCTTTGAAGATTAATGTATGAGTACAATGCAGGGTTGGGTGAGAAAAGAAGTGAAACTTGAAAACATTTCAGCTAAAAGAGAAAACGAGACCAGTATCATTTTTAAAGGGGAATCAAATAGAATAATCAGATACTATCTTTAAGTTGGTACGCCTAATTTTAAAAGGATTAAACTACTTTCCTGGCAATTACTTTCTCCTGAGAAGCTTCTTTCCCTCAAACTGCTTTTTATTTATTTATTGCCTGAAGAGTTTAAATAAAGATAATAAATTGCATGATCAATAGAAACAACAAAGTTGCTTTGCTTAGCGCTGATAACAGAGTATATAGATTTTCCATGAATAACTGAAAAGGCCCGACAAAGAGGTTTAAATTCTCTTGTCTCCACCCCTCTCCTTTCCTCCATTTTTCACAGAGCCAATTCCTAAGTCTCCCTACAAAAAGAAATCAAATGCAACCAAGTCAACCACTCCCATATCCAGGAGGGTTGATTTATTGCCTGCAGAGAGCCACAGCCAGCCATGTGGCAGTAAGTACTTAGGAAGACCAGTAGCTCACAGCTGCATGAACTAACTCACAGGGCTAGGAGAGGAAACCTGGCAGTTACTCTTTAGGCAAGGCCCAAGAAATAAACATGGATAGACAGGCAATTTTTTGGCTGCCCAATGCACTAACTCTAGCACCCTCAAGCCTGCCATTCTTCAATGGGTATCTGCAATGGGCTCTCCCTAAGACGAACATTGATGTAGTTTAGGGATACCTCTCACACTTTCCCTCGAACAACAATGATCCTAGAGAAGCTTTTCTATACACATGGCTCAATTCCCCAGGATCCTAGCAGAAAAAGTGTATGAAAACTTAAGGCTACTGTAGCTCAGTGTCTGGTTCAGGCTGCCAAAATTTGGTCATTTTCATGCCCCCAGCCTAGGCTGTGAAGGCTTATTCTCCACTCTCTCTCATTCTCCCCAGCAGTAGCTGAAAAAGCAATGAGCTAGAAGATGGAAGACTGAACCCAAGCCCGCTCTTCCAAGGGCTAGAGGCCAAGGGGCAAGCCGTCTCTGCTGTCCCAGTACCCAGCACAGCCTATGGCACATAGTAAGCGCTTAAAAAGTCTTCATTAAATGAATTGATAAATGAATTTAATATCAAGGGGTCTCCATTTGGTCATTAGTAAACAGGAAAGTTACACTAGGTCCCTACAAAAGTCTCCAGCTCTGAGACATTAAAACATCAGTAGCATCACACTTTTAGACCAGCTTTCAGGATAGTATAATTATATTGATTAAGATAAAGCAGTGTTCCCCTTCTGACATGATGGAGTAAACCGACAGATCAACTCTTACACAGATAATGACTACTTAGAGGCTCTGAAGAGTGAACAAAGCAAATGGCTGTGTGTTTGGGTGCAAAATGGTACAATCACTTCGGAAAACAGTTTGGCAGTTACCTACAAATGCAGACATACGTTTACCATAACATGCATCAAATCCACTCCTAGGTATTTACCCAAGAGAAATGAAAACATACCCTCACCTCAAAACTTACCCTGCATGTTTCTTATGGCTTTACCCTTAATCATTTAGAACTGAAAACAAACCATGTGTCTTTCAACTAGTGAACAGATAAGCAAATGACGGTATAGTCATGAAGTGAAATAACACTCAACAATAAAAGGGAACAAACGACTAATACATGGAACAACATCGATGAATCTCAAATGCATTATGCTAAGTGAAATCACGCAGACTCAAAAGGCCAGACACTGTGCGATTCCATTTATATGATATTCTGGAAAAGGCAAAATTACAGAAACAGAAAATTGATTGATGGTTATCAGGGACTGAGTTTACAGGAGGGTTGATAGCAGGAAGACATGAGGACTTTATAAAGGTAATGAAACTGTTCTACATCTAGGCTTCTAACCAGCTATGGTACTAACGCAATTACATGGGTTTGTCAAAACTCACAGAATTGTACATTAAGAGTAAGCTTTTAAATATGTTTTAATTATGTATATTATACCTCCATAAATGTGACCTTAAAATAAGGTAAAACAAAGGACAGTAATGGGTCTCTTCTAAATCAGGGAAGACTAAGGAGACATAACTGCCAAATGCTATGCATGAGCCTTGATTAATTTCTGGATTGAGAGGCGGGAAAAACTCCAGCCACTTAGGAATAACTAGGGAAATATGAGTTTCAACTCTGTTGATACTGCAATCGAGATAGTAATTTTTTCTCAGGTGCAGTCATGAACTGTAATTTCATAATCTGTCCCTGTTCTTGACATGTGTGCACAGTTGTACTTAGGAGTAATTTGTGATGTCTGCAAACTTATTTTGGATATTTTGAAAAAAGAAGTGAATATGTATATTCAGAAAGAAAGATGAAATAGGAATCTCTTCTGAAATTTCTAGAGAGATTTCAAAGGGTATGAAAGATTTCAAAATAAAAGTGAATGTGTTTTTTAACCCCCCATCATATGCACCTACAACCTCCATCTCCTGACATTTTGCTGGTTCTCTGTGGTTTCACTGGCCCATCTCCATTTCCCTCCAGTTCTCTTTTCAGGAGTTTCTACCCTTTGCAGTTCTCTGCTTCATTTTTTATTCTCTGATCATGCCTTTCGGCTGCCTGGAAAGCATTTGTTTCCAAGGCTGTTGATCTCCGGCATTGCCCTTCTCTTTCCTCTCCCCTGAGCCAAAGCCTGACCTGTACAGCTTTGCTATTTTTAAGTATAATCTATACTCTCCAAGTATCTTTAACAGAGTCAAGTGGTATTTAGGCCTCTCCAAGATCATCTACCCTCTCTTTTAAAAGCTCCCCATTCAGCTTTCTGTCCTCCCTGTTGAACTGTAAGAACATGACCATCTTTTCCTCCATTAAGCTCACAGCCTCTGCTACCCAGCCAGCTGGGTCAGGGAGGGTTTTGCTTCTAACTTCTCATACACTTTCCATCCTTGTATTACCTTCCTCAATTGCTCTGTCTCACCTAAAATTTAGCTTTGAATTCCCGACATTTCTTCTTGCCTTTTCTCACTCTCAGGATCACAGACATACCTTTCTCATCAGGGTATCACTGTAGGTGTCGTCTAGGTGAAAAGGAGACTCCAGTGGGGAGATCTGAGAGAGCCACAGGAATAACCTGCAGCCTGATGCAGGTATAGATATCTTGGGATGGCATAACACAGGCATAGGCAAGCCTTTTCTGTAAAAGACCAGAGAATAAATATTCTAGGCTTTGCAGCCAAAAGGCAAAATCAAGCAGCTATTCTTATCAAAAGGCTAACAGTCTTTTACATTTTATACTTAAAAATGAAAAAAGAAAGAAGAAAAAAAAATCTTTACTCTCAATTTTACATTTTACACTCAAAAATGTAAAATAGAAAAAAGAAAAAAAAAATCTTTGCTCTCAGGACACATTTGGTAGTTTGTCAACCCCTAGGAAAACACACTGGGTGAACTCTTGGTTTAATTTTAGAAGAGTTAGAAATTACTTTATTCACCTTCTTTGTTTCACTGACATAAGGCCAGTAGCAGTACAAAGAAATTGGACTCAGGAGTTATTGTACCTCCTAGCCCCAGCTGCTCTACTGTAGTTCTCAGAAAACATCATGACGTCAACCAATACCCAATCCCTAAAGAGATCTGTGACTTCCTCAGGATGCTGAAGATAAACAAGTTGCCTAATGTCTGTTCTCTTCCTTGGTAACTTGTGGCAGCTGTCAGGAGTGACAGTTGCCTTTCAAAGCCCTCAGAAAAACATCATCTTGCTTCCTTTAGAGAATGAAAGCAAGGAGCACCATCTCTTCAATATACTCCTCTGGCTGAAAAATTAATTATAATTGTTATGTCAGTTTTGTGAATGAAACGGTCTGCTGACAAGTGGCTTTTAGAACTGAGCATAGGCTATTTTCCATGGTTTCCATGCATGATCCATTAAGCATGGACAGATTGTCTGCTAGGTTTGCTATCCAGCATTTCCTGTGCCTTTCTCATCACTATTGTGAAGCTGATGATGCCCAGTTATTCTAAATCACACCCTAATAAGATCCTGATATGAACTTCCTAAGCAACTGGCAGCTCATTGGTCTTCTGCCTTTTTTCTCATAAGTATTTCTCTGCCTTATTCGTCTGGATATCTTTAGATGGGTTTGAACCCACTTGGGAAGTAAATTTGGAATATTTGCTCTCAAAGAAGTAGGTATGTAATTTATTTGATTATGCAAATGAAACGTCACTTCCCTGAGGCAGATCTGCTTCCTCTACTGTGATTGATAACCTTCTTTTTTCAGCAGAGTGACATGGATACATATCCATTCAAATAAATTAACATTCCAATCCTGGAAAGCTGATTTCAGAAGAATGAATTAGTAAAATGCTAATAGCAGGTAAAGTGGAGTTCAAACTCACTAACCAAAGAGACATAAATTTAAAACAATTTAGAGCAATTTTTTAGCCATTGAAACTGCAAATCCTTTTGTGAAGGATAATGTTGTGTCAGCTTCAAGGCAGTGATGTGGGAATGCCTGCCTAAGCAACACAGCTGGGGCAGTGAAGGCAGAGTGTCTGACTTCAGATTCTGAACACTGACAGTATCCTACTGTATCTCATAAGATAATGTTTACATAGATCATATTATGATTAAAAGACAGACTATTAAAATTCATGCTCTGTATTAGTTGTCTTCATGCTGCTGATAAAGACATGCCCAAGACTGCGTAATATAAAGAAAAAGAGGTTTAATGAACTCACAGTTCCACGTGGCTGGGGAGGCCTCACAATCATGGTGGAAAACAAAAGACAAGTCTCACGTGGCAGGGGTAAGAGAGAGAATTGAGGATCAAGCAAAAGGGGGAAACCCCTTAAAAAACCATCATATCTCATGAGACTTATTCACTACAACGAGAACAGTATGGAGGAAACCACCCCCATGATTCAATTATTTCCCACCAGGTCCCTCCCACAACATGTGGGAATTATGGGAGCTACAATTCAAGATGAGATTTGGGTGGGGACACAGCAAAACCATATCCATTTCTAAGAATAATTAATGATATAGGGAGATATTTGCGGCTTTATACTAAATGAATGAATTAGTATACAAAACTGGATACACAGTATGATCCCAATTTATTTTAAAATATGAATACAAAAATATAGCAGTATGTTTGTGTGTGTTGAATGGCATGTCAAGTGAAGATTCCCTGGATTTACATGTTAAACTAAATTAGTAGCTTAAGCTACTAATTCCATGCCTTATGACAAAGCAAACCTCTTGCTGAGATTTCCCAAGGGATGATATATTCACGGTCACCTCAGCTCCACAATCCTCCTTTGGGTCCTGCATCAATCCAGATTTTAGAGTGTTAGCTCAGCTCCTTCCTTCATTTCTTTAGGTTTTTGTTTTTTAGCCCAAACCTCAATATTCAATCTCTACCAAGAAAATAATTTCATAAAGCATTCAAGAGTATAATAGAATCAAGCATTTGGAAGAAAGATGCAGGAAAAGTTCATATAACAATGTGCAAATCATTACAAATTGAACATTATCATTTTCAAAAATTGCGTTGGCTACCTCACCACAGGAAAACTTCCAATGGCCCATTTGCACATTAGGTCACTCGGTTTCCTATTTCATGAACGCATCTTTCCTCACCTTCTCTTTCTTCTCTACCCCTCCTCCTTTAGAGCAATAAAATAAATTCTCTCATTTTCCTGTGCAAAGCCACTAGACCTTCTCTTTTGTCACGGAGATTCCTGGACAACAGTTCTCTCTAAATCCTGCCTTCTATCCTAGGTTGCTGATCTAGGTATTTCCTAAAGTCAGTTCCCACTGCAAGAGTGATCTAGTCTACCAATCATTCAAATGGTGGTCCTCAAGTTGGCCTGCTCACTGGAATTTGAGAAGATTTTTTGGTCTCATTTTTTATATAAATATTAGTTCCAAGGCCCCTCTAGAAGGTCTGAGGGTGTGGCTTTGTTATAGATTTATCTTTAATATCCATGCAACTCTAGTGTGCAGCAGAGTTGAAAAACATATGCTGAAATAAAAAGGCATTCACATTGTTATACAAATACCATATATATTTGATTCTATGATGCATTTTTTACCTCGATATTTTTTTAAATTAGGATGCATTTAATAATTTATATCAAAAAGAACTTGCAAGCTGCCAAATAGATTAAGTTGTGACATACTTGTCATTTCTTGCAATGCATATGGGAATGGTGCCCAGTCTCTCCAAATATATCATGAAATCTTAAAAGCTTGGAGAGTTTGGTGTGACTGATTCATGCACTATGAAGGACTATTATTTGGGCACTGAAAATCCATGAGTAAAAGCTTCTGGCAAAATTTCAAGAGAGGCTTGTGATGTGTATTCAATCGAAGAAAAACCAAATAGGGAATGTGGATAAAATCCCATTACAGCTAACCCTTGAAAATGTGGGAGTTACTGTGTCAGGGGTGGCAGAGGTAGAAGAGGTAAAGGAAATGGAAGGGAAGGCAGGAGAGGCAGGCACTCTTGGTGTAATTTTAATGAAAAAAAAACCCCACATATAATAAGTTGACCCATGCAGTTCAAACTCGTGTTATTCAAGGGTCAACTGCACTGTTTACTATACTTTGACATTAGGCTATAGATACAGATGTTAAAGGGATCAAGATTTGAAGCACATATTACAGGAGTAGCACAAAACAGAGATGATATGCAGAATTAGGACCAGCCAAGAGTAATTTAGTATAAACTTTAAACTCATAATGAGAAGGAAACTAACTCTCAAATTTTGTACAAAGAACATGGTATGCAATTGCCATTTTTTTTTTTTTGGAAAAAAAATATACCTTGAACTTTATTTGTTTTTCTTGAAATGTAATAAATAGGCCAGGCATAGTGGTTCATGCATGTAATCCCAGCACTTTGGGAGGCTGAAGCAGATCGCTTGAGTCCAGGAGTTTGAGATCAGTCTGGGCAGTACAGCAAAACCTTGTTAGCCAGGCCTGGTGGTGCATGCCTGTAGTTCCAGCTATCTGGGGAGCCAAGGTAGGAGGATTAGTTGAGCCTGGGTAGTCCAGTTGGCAGTGAGCCAAGATTGCACCACTGTATTCCAGACTGGGTTAAAGTGACGAAGGAAGGAAGGAAGGAAGAGGGGAGGGAGGGAAGGAAATGTAATAAATAGACCAATATCCCATTTTAGAACAGACAGTATCTTAGAATTGAAGAACTATACCACATAGATATTCATAATTGTAGAAAAACAACTGAAATGAAACCCATAAAAATATGAGCACTTGTTAAGAAATAGACTTATGGGTAATTTTTTTATCTTCTTTACTTTGTTTTACTTTCCAAATGTTCTAAGCAATAGAAGTAACTTTGGTAATCAGGAAAATGAGGGAATGTTATTAAAACAAATATGAGAGCACAGCCATGTCCTTCTATCTCGCATTCCCCCTAAAAAAAAAAAAAAAAAAAAAAAACACTGGGCTAAAATACAAATACCAAAATAAAAGACATTTTAAAAAACGAGATTTCAGAGGCTTAAGCCGTAGGCCTTTTAACAATGACATGTTTGTTTTTTGAGTAAAGTCCAAAATGTAAATGATTGTTAAGACTTTCCCAATACTGTTTCTCCATACCCCAAACAAGTCTTTAATCAAACCCAGAGCCCAGTTTACTGGAATGTCATTAAATATACCATAAAAAAAAGAGCTAAGAAGCTGTCCACCTTCTGCCTTTCCGGCATCTCTCATCCAAATGGCAGGCTGTGAAACACACACTTAATTTGATTGGTATTAATGCACGCACATAGGTTCCAAATGTCAGGAAGATGCATTTGCTTTCAAGTTATATTAATTCTGCTGATTACAAAGAATTGGGTGAATAAATCTCAGTTATATACCAAATATGTTTTAAGGTCTATCAGATACATGCCTACAATTTTTCTTCTCTACTGCCTCACGTTCATGTATGCAGGGATAGATTTGACAAAACCTATGTGCCAGGCACTATTCTCCACCCTGGGAATACAGTAATGAACAAAACAAGCAAGGTCCCTGCCTTCAATCAGCTTATATGAGGCTGGGGTGAGAGAACAAACCAGAAACAAATAAGTGCATTGAATATAATTTAAAAAAAAAAAAAAAGAAAAAAGAACACCTGGATGGGAAATGCCTGGGGCCAGGCAGGGAGAGAGGAGCAAGGATCAGCACTTTAGTTAAAAAGGTCACGGACTTCCTCCGAGGAAGTCACATTTGCACTGAGACTGGAAGGATGGAATGATGACAAGGAGGCAGGCTGCAAAGGACTTGAGGAAGAGCATTCCAGGCAGGGAAACAGCAAGGACAGAGACTGACCATGAAGTGGGCTAAGTTTGGTATATGCACAGAACAGGGTGAGTGAGGGGGCAAGGGCTAGACGGTGAGATCAAAGATTTCAGCAGGAGACAGATCGTGTAGGACAGCGCAGGCCAGAGGAGAGAGCTGGAATTTTATTCTACTTGTTATACGAAACCTTTGGAGTAACATGATGTGATTTATGTGCCTCTTAAAAATTTATAACACAATAAGGAGATAAACTTTATTCTTCCTCTGATCTGTTCACACCTTCAGAAATAAACTGGACAAGAATATTTTAGAACTGGGTCAGAAAACCTGGGATCAAGACCTGTCGCTTCCATCTACACGCTGCATTACTGCAATCAAGATATTTAGTCCTCTGGACTCAGTTTTCTCATTTGTAAAATGGAAATACTACATCGTAGTATTGAAATGAGCGAAAGGATTTAAAATCACCCATATGGTGTTGGCCAGAATGCCAAGTCCCTTTCGTTCCCTCCTTCCTATGAAGAACAGGAGTCAGGTACACAGAGAAGAGAATCTGAGGAACCTGCAGAGTTGATGGAAGGAGGGAGGCAATGTGAGCATGTCCTTTATTGTAGACTGGCTTCCTCCAAAGCAGACTCCGAGACAAGGATATGAGTTGGAGTGGTTTCTTTGGAAGATATCCTAAGGAGCATCTTTAAGGAAGTAGAGAACTAAGAGAGGAAAGGGAAAGAAGTCAGTCAAGAGAATATTATGAAGCATGGTACCACTATGGGCTAATGGGGGCCCAATCACATGGGGGATCACAGGAAGGCAGTGTAGAACACACCGTGGGATTTTTCCACCCAAAGAGCAAGGGGGCTTGGTGTTTACCCATCAAGACCCTCAGTCCCAAGGGCTGTACTTCCACTTATTTCCAACCTGTCCTGCACTTCGGCTGAGAGATCTTCCATGGCCAGAGAAAACCCTAAGCAAAGAGTCACAGGTCATTACAGAGAGAAGCTATAGGATAGGCAGGCACAGGAATGGTGGGTGCCCAGGAGATGTGGCTGGGCTCTGGTAGCATCTGCCATATGTTCAGTCCCTTCTCAAGCACACTGTGAGGTCCCTTAGATAGGAAAGACTTTTTTTATTGTCTGAACTTCAAGGTGATTTTCTTCAGTCTGCGACAACCCCTGGGAATGCTACACGTGATAATGCCTGCTGACTACACCACCAGGGGCCCCATAAAAAGATCCTTCCAGAAGGGCAAACTGTGGGCACAACACCTCTAGTCACACCTGCAGGCGACTCGTAGTCCTGGCCTCCTCTCAGACCAGGTTTGTGGTTTTCAAACACAAGACAGTTTGAACCTGTTAGAAATTCAACCTCTAGGGAAATTTTCCATAAACAGCCTTTCTGCTTAAGAAAAAGTTGAAATCAATATGCTTTTAAAATAACCAGGTTTTGCTCAGTTTGGTCATTCGGTGGTATTTATTATTTTGTTATATCAAATGACAAGACTAAGAGCCAGCATTTATTGAGAGACTTTTCCATACGTCAGGAAAGAGAGGCACATAGCTAATATTGTATAAATAAGAACTACAAATTGACCTGTAATACAATCAAATAGAACATGGTGGAGCCAAATGTCATCTAATGGAACTCTGCTGCATTTGAAGTAACATAATGTATCCCAAGGAAGAGCATGCCTAGTATCTTTGAGGATTAACAATACAAGCCTTTTGCAGTGATCTATGGTTGTGCCACTGCACTGCAGCCTGGGTGACAGAGCAAGACCCTGTTTCAAAATAATAAAAATAATAATTATAAAAGCTTTAATTTAGTGAGCATTTATTATAACCCAAGCACAGTGCTACACTCTTTATCTACTTTAGCACATTTAAACCTCACAATCGCATTGAGATATGTATTCCCATTTAAGAAATGAAGAAACTAGGAGAGAAATTAAAGAGCTAACATTTAACCTGCTTTTAAATTCCTCAAGCTGTAATCAAGGCTATAACTTGCCTTGGGTGCCATTATTGAGAGATGCTCCTGCAAATGTCAGTAACCAGCTATGGTATTACATACTGGAAAACTAATAAAGTATCCCTGAGCCCTGTCCTATCAACAGATGCCAGGTGAGTGAAGCCTGAAGTCATGTCATCTATCGATTGTTAGGTCCTCTTTTTCTTATGGGCTAATGGAAGCTCATTCACACTTTTGGTTTTACTTTTTAACTGTCAATTATACTTGTTCTGGGTGTCTAAAAATGAGTTCATGAAGGCTGTTTGAATATTTCTAAAATCAAATGAAACATAAGACCAAGTATCATTTCAAATTAAAATCATTCTTAATTCTTTACTCCCTCAATTGATTTCGAGAGGCGAATAGAAGATATTTGCCTGACAGCAGAAAACCCAAGATGTCTTTGATTCTTCATTTTCGCAGAATAAAGCAAATAAACAAAAATCATCTTTTAAGTACTTTCTTTCGTGTGCCTTTCAAATAGAATTCTCAAAGTTGGGTTCTCTATGGATTGGCTCAAAATTAACTGTACCTCATTTTCCTTCACTAGGGACCAAAAACGTGTGAAAAATGTCCACTAGCAATACCCCCACACTGTCAAAAGATGACTTGCTAGTGAAGATGAGAAGAGGTGTTTACTAAGTAGTGAATTCCTTCATTTTACAAATCTATTGTCAAGGTATAAATCTTTGCTACAAGAGAAAGGTACATTTGTCAATTCTAGTAAATTCCACTTTTGGCCCCTTCCCTCTGTTGCTTTTTCTCTTTCTCCCTCTTTATCGCCCTCTAAAACCAGAGCACCTGCTTGTCCCTTCACTTACTCCTCACGTCTAAAACCCTTGCACTCATGCTCTGTCAATAGATACAACTCTACCACACACGCCCTCAGTACAGTGACTTTGACAGGTGAGGCCTAGACACAGGCATCCCACTGCATTACTTATCTCTTGCTGCACAGAAAACTATTCCAAAACTCAGTGGCTGCCGGCAGACAAGTCTCCATTGGGCACCTTGTGTGTGTTGTGAGCAGAGACGGTGACAGTTTTTGGTCCAGACTCTTTTTCAGAGTATTTACACAGCAAACAATGTTGGAAGATAGAGATAGTGTATCCCTTTGGGACAGAGGCCAGATTGCTTTGCCATCCAGTATAATAAAGATAATGTCTCCTGCCGGGACAGTGTTTGAGCAGATTTTCTTGAAGTACTTTTATAAAAGATTGGGGTTTCCTAAGATGAAGATCTTCAGTGGTGAGCCAAACCCATCGAGTGTGTAGCATCCACCTGCACCCACCCTCACATCACCCTTTTAGGGTTTAGGGGACAACAGAAACCAATGAGCACGTGAGCTCATGCTGACTGCTGTGCTGTAAATAATGCAAGTCTTTTTTCTCTGACTCAAGAGTCATACTTCTACTGATACTCATAAAACTGTTCTGAATAGAAAACAAAAATTTGTTAGCTTGCTAGGAGGGTAAATCTCAGATCCTTCTCAGTTTTTGACAGGATTTCAAACAATAAACATTTATTTTCTCACTGTTTCTGAGAGTTGGAAATCTGGAATTGACTTACCCAGGTGGCTCTGGCTCAGGATCTCTCATTAGTTTGCTGTGAAACTGTCAGCTAGACCAGCCTGGCCAACATGGTGAAATCCTGTCTCTACTAGAAATACAAAACAATTAGTCAGGCATAGTGGCACACGCCAGTAATCCCAGCTACTTGAAAGGCTGAGGCAGGAGAACTGCTTGAACCTGGGAGGTGGAGGTTATAGTGAGCTGAGATCGTGCCACTGCACTCCAGCCTGGGCAACAGAGCAAGACTCGGTCTCCAAAAAAAGAAAGAGAGAAACTGTCAGCTGGGGCTGCAGTCATCTGAAGACTTGATTGGGCTAGAAGACCCACTTCCATGAAGGCACATTCACATGGCTGTTTCCTGAAAGCCTCAGTTTCTCACCACATGGGCTTCTCCAAAGAGCTGCTGGAGTGTCCTCAAGACATGGCAGCAGGTTTCCCTTAGAGCAAGTGATCTAAGAGAGATGTGGTCAAAATAGAAGTTGCAGCATCTTTTTATAATCTTAAAAATGACACACTATCACTTCTCCCATATTCTGTTGGTTACACAAACCACAGCACCTTGTGGAAGAGAACTACTCAAGTATGTGCATATCATGGGGCAGGGGTCTTTGGGGCCATCCTGCAGGCTACCACACCCATATTGTTGGGTAAGCACCACACCAACCCACCAGAAATTTAGCTGCCTTTACCAGACGCTTTACAGCTAGGAGAGGGTAGAATTATTGTCAAAATAGCTAGTAAAAAAGAGTAAACAAGGTCATAAAATTTAGAAATGACTCCTGAAGAGATTATTTCAGCAAGGATATAAACCTTTGGAAGGCCCTTTGCAAAGAGAGGACCAATTCAGCACGTTTTCCCTATGAAGGGCAGTGGAACAGAGGGATTTGCTTTGATTTTCTTTCTGACACAGTTGACATACTCAACTCAGTCTCAAGGAAAACAAAGACTCGCCCATTGCCACCTAGTTTCCCTTCTTTCTTCCTGAGGAAAGTAGCTCCTCCCCCAAAAGCTCTCGCACTTTCTCATTTGACCTGCCCGTAAAGGTGGGAGCATTTTTCTGATTTTTCATAAGAGTTTGACAATGCCACCTAACATACATATTACTGTGCTATATCCAAGTGGACACTTTTACTATTTATGATTCCAGAAGAAGCATGTCTAACAATGAAGAACATGTACAATAAGGACATCTGAAAAGGAAGACATGGAATAACAAAATGGAAACAGTGAGTATCTGTGTGTCCGCATGCAAAAGGAGGTTCTACCAGGAGTCAGGGAAGAAATAGCAATATACAATGCAATTCTAATTCACATTTGTCTTGCTCTATACTATGGAGGAGGACAGGGCAAGAGAAGAAATGTGAGGAAATTTTAACTTAATGTTGATTGCAACTGGCCAGCACTAACAAATATGGAAATGTTTGCCCAGAAAAAAAACCACAGAAATATTGTGTGTGTATGTGCAGCATGTTGTGTGTGATAAGGGAGGGCTCTGAGGATTTTCAAAAGTAAAAAGCAATGGTCTTCATATTAGCAAAAGAAATCAAACGTTTTTGAGCATCTTCCATAAGCTAGACTCTGTGCTAATTCCATTCACATTGAATTTTCATTCAGAACACCCTTGTGAGGCAGGCATGATCATCCCATTTGACAGGTGAGAAAGAAAAATGTGGCTTGGAGAGAATGTGACTTGCCCTACATGACAGTTAGTGACAGACACAAGATTCAGAAGTACATGCTCTTGTGCATCTCACTACCTCTTTGACAAAATAGGAATGTCTGTTGCTTGAAACGGTGAAGGAGAGACGCCCAAGTCTGAAATCTTTATTGAGACCACAAGTATTTCTACAACTTGGAGAGAATGAAATGAAATAAGTAAAAGTGGACATAATTAGACATCTTCCTAAAAGAAAACTGAAGCTCATCAGTTTACATAATCTTTGTCTTCAGCAAAGCGTTCCATAGGGCTTCCTCCTCTAACAGTTCCAGTGCCTTTGAGTCCTTGAAAGAGGGCTGGTAACTAGCCAAACATGCATGAAGAAAAGGAAGCTCCAAACCCCCATAAAAAGACCCAAGACACCTTGGCCAGAATCCTGCTTCCTGGGTTCTTCCCTGGAGTGTGACCAGCTATGGATGTTGGCCAAGCACATTCATCCTGGATAGGGCTTGCTGTCAGGAGATACATTAGAGGACTCCACTCTGACATCTGAACAGTCCTGTGGAGCATTTGCCAGCATTCTTACCTCTCTAGATATGCCAAGTAATTGCCAAGAAAAACTCTAGTAATAGCAGTGAACTTCCCACAAGTAAGCCTTCGATTTAATTTTCACAGTCACAGTGATAAAGAAGAGACTCTAGAACATTGGTCTAGACAGAGATATAAGATGCCTGGCTCTATTCTTTGCAAACCATCTGTGGTTAATCAGAGTCTCTACTACTTTTTCAGTCTCTCCAGAGTCCTGCTTGCACATTCAGAGACTATTTGTTTTCAGAGGCATATTAAACATGGCTCACATGGAAGATCCATAACCATGAGTGGAAAGACATCTCTCATCTGAGCAATAATATTTTAATTGTTACCAAAGAGAAATGACCTGGCTCAAAAATAGCAGAGTATACACACAGTAGAGGACGAGAATCTGGTAGTACTGTGCATGATGCTGTTCTAGTGAAAATCATTAGAAGACTCTACAATTTTTTCCTTTGAGACTTTTCTCCAATGGAGGAAATTAAATGAGAAATCCTAATTCTTAAAATACAGTGCGAAGCCTACAATGCATGGTGCTTTGGTGTCTAGCTGGTGAGATTTCACACACACGCTAGATTGTCTCCTTGGGAGGAGTATGGTAAACATTTGCTGGTTTGGGAGGAGCATGGTAAACATTGCCTGTTTCCAGGCAAACATTTCCATATTATGTGGAAAGAGCATGAACTGTGGAGTTGGACAGACCTGGATTTGCATCTTAGCTCCACACCAATAAACTCTGTGGCCTGGGAAATGTACATGAAGTCTCTGAGACTCTTTCTTAAGACAACTAGAATGAAAATTCCTACTTCCTATAGGCTTTGGTAATACTTACCCATGAGATAGCATGGATAAACTATCTAATACAGAATCTTGTATATGATGGGTCCTCTATAAATCATAGCAATGAATTCCCTCCATTCATTTTCCAAGTCTCTATGTGCAAATCTTTGGGGTACACATTCAAGAAAGAACCTTTAAGATTTTGAAACCACAGGAAAACCAAGTTTCCAAAGAATCACATCTTTCAAATTGAATTACAGGAGTCATAGGGCATTTAACAAGGTGCTGGTCTTGAAGAGACTAGAAGATTTAATTTGGTTTAGTTCCTTTGGCATTTGCAGGTGAAAACCACCACAAATTAATTAGCATGTCTTCATTTGCTTGAGGATGATTAATAATACTCAGGGAAACAGGTTTTACATAATTTATCAGTCTGACACAGCCCAACACCTCCAAAGTTCCAAGAACTTCCAATTCCAGCTGGTCTGTGACACTTTAAAACTAGCTGCAAAATGGCACTTTTCTTGTAGACAGTACATTTGCTGTTGTTCTGAAGTAGGGAAGGGAAATACAATTACAAATTTCCAAGCTACTTTCTTTCTAGTTTGTGAAAATGGTACAAACAAACCCTTTCTACATAAAACAGCTATGACTTGATCACAAGTAATTCACTCAGTTCATCAAATAGGTTGATCACCTATTAGGCACCATTATTATTATAGGTGCTACTTTTTCTCCTCTCCACCAAAAATCTGTGTGGGCTCCCAACAGCAGGGCTGACTCTTTTGACTCAAGCCGTGCCTGTGTGAGGTGAGTCTTTCCATATCCTCGAAAATGTCCTTGCCCCAAACATTCAGTGGGCTACAAAATACTGGAAAAGATATGAAGTGAGGCAGTTTGTAAGCATGACTCATCAACAGACAACCAGGAAACCAAAAGCAAATTTGATGAGTATTTCTGAATCCAGATTGGAATGCTGCTGGCAAAAATATCCTCATTATCTATGGATGGCCCCAGAAGTATATGAGAAGGAGGAATCCCAAGAGAGTACTAAGAGCAACAACTGTCTTGAAATATTTGGAAAAAGATTGGTGAGAAATGTGAAATTTAAAACAGAAAATAACATTTATCTTCCTAGGCCTGTGTAGAGCCTGAATTAAACCAACTGACATAATCAGAGGCCAGATGGGTCAACTGGCTGAATTCAAGAGAGAAGCCTTCCACTCTGTGTGAAAAGTTGAACAAAATGAACAAATAACCTCTAAGATTCATTTCCAATCTAAGACTCTAGAAATTTGACTAGAGCTCAAAACAAAGAAGTAATTCCATTTCTTGATTGAAACTTCTCTTCAGATTGACTGTCTCCACTCTCAATTCCAGTTATCCATCTGGCATTATAAAGCTCAATATTTATAACAGTTGCCACTTGGAATTCTATCAGGATACCAACTCAGATGAATTTCCTAACCAAGATCATCCAATTCTATCTTCTCAGTTGACTCTCTCTCTCTCTCTCTCTCTCTCTCTCTCTCTCTCTCTCTCTCTCTCTCTCTCTCACACAGGGTCTCTTTCTGTCACTTGGGCTGGAGTGCAGTGGTACAATCATGACTCACTACAGCCTCGAACTCCTGAGCTCCAGCGATCCTCCAACCTCAGCCTCCTGAGTAGTTGAGACTACAGGCATGTGCCACGACACCTAGCTAACTGTTTTATCTTTTGTAGAGACAGGGTCCCACTATGTTAGCCAGGCTGATCTCAAACTCCTGGGCTCAAATGATCCTCCTGTCTCAGCCTCATTACAGGCATGAGCCACCACACCCAGCCTCAGACTCTCTTGATTGTAATATTATAAACTGACTTAATCTACCTTTAATCTAAGGGGGAATTAAATGGAAACACATTGAAGTTCTCATGGTTTTCAATCATAGAAAAGTCTAGTAAAAGGGCAGAAACTGAGGCTGGAGCCATCTAGGAAAGTGAGTTTAAATAGGCAGTGCCCTTTCTGTGTCTGTCATCTTGATCTTTCCAAAAGCCAGCCTAATTTTTATTTACTTATTTATTTATTCTTTCTGTAGACTCAGTTTCTCTAATTCCATGTCTATATTGCAAGAAACATCACGACTCCCAAATTTGTATCATGTTAGATGCAGTATAAATCCAGGAGATCTCATTGGCCCAGAATGAATCGGGTGCCTACCTCTGATCACATCAGCTCTGGCCAAAGGGTGGGCTAAGATACTACAAACATGGCTGCCAAGGGACCATCCCAGTGGAAGATGCAAAATGACTTGGAGAAGAAGGGTGGTCCTCAAGAAAGGAAACACTGGGAGCTGCAAAAAAAATTCCTAACAGAAGTTCACTACAAGTATATTCCACTAAAATAATAACATATTTCAAGGTCTTATTTATTTTTTTCTTCAATCTGGTACATAGTGAAGGTTGCTGTGGCTTCTATTTGTATCATATCTAAAGTAACTATGTCAATTTTACAGGTACATCGATTTCTTATATTTTAAAATGACATCTGAAGTGTGATTTAAAACTTCAAGTTACAAGTAATCAATACTTACCCTGAGGAAATCCTCAGGCTATTTTAAAAACCAGAATCTTATAATCCTCTGGTGTCTTATAGCTCTAGGAAAAACAAGTTACCCTCTTAAAGAATCGCCTATGGTTGTTTCTTCTCCTATAAAGAAGAACTTGGCTTAATGACCCCATTTTACTGGATGGGGTAGGCTCCTCCAGAGGGACTGGAAGTAGTTATTTTTTATTTCCAAAGACATCCAGAAAAATGCTCCATATATAGTTTTCTGCTGTCTTAGAGAAAATGTGGCTCTGTTCACACTAAATGTTGATCTTAATGTCTTTCAGGTGGCTAAAGGCTTTGTGGCATAGAGCAGCATGTAGATAACAGTTGAAAATGTCAACTTAACCAAAAAAAAATTAAAACAAAACATTATTTTCCTATCAGATTAATAATTTGCTTTCAAATGGGTAAAAGATGTACAGAAACTTCATCAAAAATAATTTACATATGGCAAATAACACAGACACTCAACATCAATACTCATTACAGAAATACATATTAAAATAATGATGATATACCAATAAATATCTATAATAGGGATTAAGTTAAAATTGGTAATTTTAAGTGCTGTCAAGAATATGGAGCACTGAAAATCTCATCCATTCTTGGTGAAAAGTTAAAAATGTACACTTTGGAAAACAGTGCAGCAGTTTCTTAGAAGGTGAAGCATACACTCACCACACAGCTTGGCCTTTTACTTGGTATTGACCCAAGTGAAATGAAAACTGTAGTCACTTAAAAACCTTTACAGAGGTGACTTTATATATAACTGCCAAAAACTGGAAACAATCCAAACATTCCCTACTAAAAAATGAATAAACAAACTTTAGTGCATCTATAGAATACTTAGCAATAAAAAAAGAAACAAAATGACTGATATATACAACAACATAGTTGAATGTCAAACGCAATATGTTAAGTGAAAGAAGCCAGACTAAAAAGGCTACATATGATTCCATTTATAGGACGTTCTGGAAAAGGCAAAGCCACAGATACAGAAAACAGATCAGTGGTTTTCAGGGACTAAGAAATTGAATATAAAGGGACATACACATTTGAAGGGTGGGGATGGGGCTATTGTGTATTTTGGTTGGGTGTTGGTTATATGACTATATGCATTTGTCAAAACTCACAGAACCGTACATTAGGATAGGTTTAACAGTATTAAATTATACCTTAACAAAAAGGTAAAAAAAAAAAGTAAGATTTTTGCTATGAAACTTTAAACTATTTTTAAAGGAGAATCTCCAATGTGAACAAGGGGCCGTTAAACAGGAATTAATATTTAATACAATTTATATGTTGATAAGCATGTAAATTGGGGCCCTTTGGACTGTTTTAAACTTGAAAGTCCAAGGCACCAACATAAGTGCCACTTCCATGCATTTATGAAGTCATAAATGAAAGCCCTTCCTTTGGCTTGACTGTGTTCACCTCTACGGCCTTCTTTCTGAGACAAGCGCTCTTTTGTCTTGGATTTACCACTGAAATGGAGAGAGGCCAAGCATTTCTCATTGGCAATGCCGAAGCTAAAGGCTCTCTTCTCAATGTTAAACTTCTCACTTAACAAGAGGGAAAACTTGCCTCTTATTTTCTCTGCCAGGTAACTATTCCCTAACCTGCACTTGAATCCAAGTGTCTGAAGTCCAAACAGCAGAAGATGATGCAGGGCCATCCCAATCCACGCTGTTCTGTACCATCTCCAGAAGGAATCGTTACCCAGCTACTGTATAGGCAGAGGGCCAGCCCATCAGCCATCTTCTGGATGACATATATGTGCTCTATTAATATTACAAGATGCTTCCCCTCAGCATTCACCTCTTAAGCGTGCATTTTAATCCCAATAAATATTCACAACTGACACCTTCCATATGCCACCTAGGCTAAAATGGAACTAACAAGTACTTCAGAGATGATGTTTTAAAATGATGCACTGCATAGGAGCTCCTACAAATCTCTGCTTTATTGCAGGAACCAGAGGTTAGCATTAAGAAGACTGCCATTTGCTTCTCCCATTTGTAATGCTATTAATTATTCTTGCTTTTTAATCGTCTCTACACTTAGTACCGTCGCAAAGCGATAATACAGGGATTTGGTAGATGAAGACTTCAGATAAACCCTAGAAATACCGGTTTTAATTCCATCAAAGAAGGCAGGGCTCAGAAACTAGACTCTGCACCTCTCGGGGGTACTTGTTTAAATCGGTATGGAGGGGGGATGGGGTACAAATTTGGGATGGGGGAAACAAAGACCAAATTTCATGATGTGAATGTCACCGAAAAAAAAAAAGTAACTGTGAATGTCCTGCAAGTTTGGCAAGACTTTCCATCCGGGTCCCTCTGGCTGTGCTAAACTAACCACAACCCTAATCAAATGTAAGTGCCAGCCTACCGCCAGCCACAGCATGTCAGATCTGACATCAGAATCCTTCTGTCCTCTGACCTACAGGGATGCTGTGAGCAGTAATTAACGTCCATTAAGTGGCGAGTCATCCTTACTCAGCTGCGTTCTGTCAAGTCCTAAGCAGACAGCTGCATAACCCATGACTCAGAGCATCTCATCAGACCATTTCTGCTCTCAGGAAAAGAAGTGACCTCAGTTCCAGTGGTCCACAGTGCAAAGGCTACAACAGTGAAGGGCCTCTTGCCACCATAAATGGTGTCTCCAAGATGGATGTGAGCCCGGTTAGAGGTGCAAGGACTGGGCAGGCTTGGTGGAAATGGTCATTGCTTGGTAGAAGGCTTTAAGAGTTCAAAACAGTTAAATCAATTCAGACAGGTCTGAAGGATAGAAATGTTGCCAGAACATTTTTAATACAAGCCAGAGAGTGAATGATGATCTACAATGACTTTCTCCTGCTTTCCAAAGAGCCAGCCCTATTCCACTATGCCGAGGCTCTGAATTCATGCAGCCTTGACTAGGACTATTGAATAATAAAAGAGCTAAAATATTCTGAGAGGAGAAACTACCATTTGTTAACTTCTGTGTAGTGCCAAGTCCTTTAATTACATCCATAGCAGAGCACCTGACACATGATAGGTGCCAAAAACTCCGAAGCTTAAATAACACTTGTCGAATAAATGGGGTGAATGAATTCCCATTTAATTGTTGCAACAATTCCAAGTAACAGTTGACATGTGGGGAAACTAAGGCCCATAGACACGACAGGGCTCCTCATAGCCACAAAGCTACTAAGGCTGGAAGAGCTTAAATTGAAATGGATTTTTCTGACTCTAAAATTCACACTAATTCCTACCTCTGGTAGTTGACCCTGTTAATGATGATGTTACCCTGAATGATGTCACCTGCTGTTAAGAGACCAGGGGTTAGCCTCCTCACCCAGATTGTTTGGGTCAAAATGTCCACAGAGACCTCTTCCCAGGTCTCTTCCGCCAATGATTGGCCACAAAATTTCCTTCACATGTAATTATATGTTGATGAGAGAGGAGTAATACCCCACATTCTGGTTTGGGGGCATTTATTCCACCCTCTCTAGATCTCCATAGATTCCGTTCATATGCCCCTGTCTGTGGAAGGTAGTAAGAGCCAAACAAACTTTATGGTTTTTTCTCCTCCTTTCATTCATGCCTCCCCTCAGAAGAGCTGCCTGCCTGCAGAGCCCATTCCATCAAGCCACACGCTGGTGTGAGGAAGAAACAAAAGTGAGATATCCTCTCCATTTCCTCTGTCTACACCGCCTCCTGCATGCTGCAGCAAGGATTTCCAGGGTTCCTTCTCGGTTTTCCAGAAGTGGCAAGCTCACTACCTGGTGCATGAAAGTCCTCCACAGCCTTTCTACCTTCCCTGAAGCTCTTGACACTGCTGACACTAGACACTAGGAGGACAGCAGTGGTTCTCCCTGCAGCAACTGTGGCGACACGTCAGTCTGCGCAGCAAAGCCAGCTCACCCACAGGTGGAAGCATTCGTCCAGACTCCATGTTGACAGTAGGTCCCCATTGCAGTCTCTGACCTGGCTTTACCCTGGCCTTTGGCAACTAAGGGGCCCCCATTAATAAAGCTAATATTTTGATCTGGCTCTCTAGAACATACCTAAGCTGAGGGCCAAAGGTTAGGGCTAGAGGCAGGTGCTAATCTTTCACTACTCTTCCTTCCAAGATTCCAATCAGTGGACATTGCACGTGAGTCCCTTGATATCAGCTTTAAAGGCTGAGAACCAGACTGCAATATTTTCCTCACCTCTCTTAAAATATAATTATGCAAATTTTAGATATTTTTTCTCTCTGCATTGTCTCTTTTTCTTTGAGGGTGGATCGATCCTATGTTTGGGGATTTTTTTTGTTTTGTTTCTTTATTATAATTGGAAGAGTTCTTCAAATATCTTGTGTTTCTTGCTTGGTCATTTAGATTTAGGAATGAATTATTAAAAATTTATTGGATAAACTTGTGTATGTATATGAGACCTGTCGACTTGTGAGTCTTAACACAGGGTGTTAACATCTTATAAACTGGCTCTTTTGTTTGGTGTGAACCCAAATTTCTAGAGAAGAATTATCTTCTACAGAAGAATTTTCCAATCCACTGCTATACCTATGCCTATACATAAAAGAGTTATCTGCAAGCTCTGTAAGAAAGTGCAGGCCGGGGTGAGTGGGTGGTGGTGTACTATTCATGTGTATATTTTTATTAAATCTTTCCCATTTTCAGCTTTGTGTTTTATCACTAACACCCTGCCTCTGTGTACCTCATGGCCAGTGTGGTAATGGCCTGGCTGGGTGAGGGGAGAAGAGTACTGGGAAGTCTGCGCACCACTCTGCACTCAGACTTTGAACCAAGCCCCTGGTTTCAGCTTTGCACTTCACCCCTCCTTCCAGGTCGTGGAACATTCTGGAGTTCTGCAGCACTGCTTGAAATTTCCCCCATCTGATGACACTCAGGTTGTCACTGTCTCTCCTTTGTTCAGTCAGCCACCAGTCCTCTCTCCACATTCTATCTTCCTAATATACATAGAACATTTTCATTAGCAGTTGTCTCCTTTGCTCTTCTCTCTATGCTTACAGGCTTATATATATCTTATTCCTCTATAATTGTTTTCATGGGGTTTAGGAAGGAAGAGAAAATTAGTCACATGCAGTCAGTCTTCAGGATGCTTTTTCACAGTTACTACTTCTAGCATTGAGAGAATAATAGACTAAGGATTGAAAGCAACAAGGGAGTTCCCAAATGTTTCCCTGTGTATATTACAAACAATTGCCTTCACAGTTCTCAGTACAGCAGAGCCGGAGAGCAGTGACTGCCCTTTAGTGCATGGTAAGAACCTCCACCTTTCCTGTCGAGGTGGAGGCATGGCCACCCACACCTCTTTGGTACCTGCCTGCCCAACAGGGCAAACCCAGCCTTGGACCCTCTCAAGTCATCACCACAGCTCTGCCACAGGGATTGGGACTCCTCACGCTAAGGGAACCTAACAATCCAGAATTACTGGGTTGGTATTCAGATCAAACTAACTGTGGCCTCGCTTTCCTTTGTAGATTCTGGCCCACGCCTCAACTTTAGTTCTGCACCCACTCAGTAGCCTCCAAGAAGAGAATCAAAGATCATTCCAGGGAACCAACAACATTGGCCTAAAATTTAAAAGAAGCCAGAGACTGGATTGGCATAGTCTTTGACGGAAAAGGAGCTGAGTAAACACATTGGCAGTCATGAAGGAGAGCAGGCAGCTGAGAGTGTGTCAGCCTGTGGGAGGAGGGACCTCACCCTGGGAACAGACGGACAGCAGGAAGCTCTGTAGCAGAGCTCTTCCTCGTTAATTATAACAACAGAGGGCCTGGGCAAAGAGAACGGCCTGAGATAGAGGAGCCATTTTCAGGTAAGTTTCTAAGATGCCCTAAAAATACTTCTTTTCTCTTTTTCTCCTTTTCCTTTAACCTTTCCACCTCTCTGCTCCCTTTCTTTCTCTTTCCCCTGTCTTCTTTTTTCATACTCTTTCCAACATGTTTTTCTTTCTCTGTGTGTTCCTCTTTTAAAACTTGACAGGATTATTTGGTGCCTGATAAAGATCTTCCACACCAACCTCAAGTCCTCAGAGAATATTTTCAACACAGCCATTTCTAGGCCCTGGAAATTAGAATCTACAAAGAAAGTGCTGACAAAAGCCTTAAGTAGGGCAGCCCTGTTCCGCCTCAAGCTCATTTAATCAGCTTTCCTAGAGCTGGGCCCAGAAAACAGGATAAACTTCATCATAAAGCTTTTCCCTCATCTTTTACCCACCTACTTCTCATCAACCTATTCATAATGAGCAATAAATGAATCCTGGCCACAAAGTCCCAGACCTGGGCTTAGCATTTTGCTTCACAAAAGACAGAGCTTTCCACCTTAATGCCTTTTGCTTTTTCTAAGACTTCTTGGAAAAGACATTCTTCTCTCTTTTGGAAGAAAAATAAGCCAAAAGGCTTGTGATAGTGAAGACTTAGTGAGTCCTTACTATGTGCAGGCCTCAGCATTTTACATGAATTATCTCATTTAGTTCTCACGGTGACTCCAGGGGCAAGATCCTGTTTTTATTCCCTTTTACACGTAAGGAACCAGAGACAGAGCTATTCACCAAGCTTGAGCAAAAGCGCAGTTAGTGCCTGGAAGAGTCAGGATTTGCATCCAAGCATGCTGATTCCCAGGCTTATGTGAATCACTGCACAAACTGACTTTTTCCTACCCTCTATTCCAATTCTTTAACACCCCAAACTTATTTGATTACACCAAATCAAGCATATTTAGGGCATAGAGAGCATTAGAACATAGAAAAATCTCAGGCCTGTTCCTTCAACAACCTGCCGCCAACAAACCCAGGTAAGCAACTGCAAGAATTACCTATATTTTGCCTCCACTCCCTTTATCTCACCGAGGGCTGAATTGCAACATCTAATCCTGCTTGAGTAAGAACAGAGCCTGATACATAAATTTG
Source organism: Cheracebus regulus (assembly GCA_963574635.1). Lineage (NCBI taxonomy): Eukaryota > Metazoa > Chordata > Mammalia > Primates > Pitheciidae > Cheracebus > Cheracebus regulus. The sequence continues at coordinate 24,764 of CAUYQU010051890.1, read as the reverse complement.
GAAGTCGTTAACAGATGACATTTGAAACCAAGTGAATAGAGACAGTTGCCTAAATGTAGAGGCAAGTAAGGCAAGGCAAAGCCTTGAGGAGATAATTTAGGAAGAAAAAGTAAAATTGGGATGATGTAAAGATTAGGGAGCAGTAGCAGAAAAGGGAAGATTTTGTTAAATTATAGCTTAGCTTCAAGATGGCTGACTAGAGACACTGAACACTCATCTTCTCCAAAAAGAACCAAAATTGTGAATAGATAATCACACCTCAAATAGAACACCTAGCAGTGAATGCTGGAGTTCAACAGAGAAGTCACAGGAAACAGCTGAGGCACAGAAGGAGAAATAGGTGAGCAGCTAGCTTGGCCAAGATTGGTGGGGACACAGAGGAACTCCTATTGTGGGAAAAAGGTAAGTGAGAGATGTTCAGCAGTCCCATTCCCACTATAATCTGCTGCAATCCTGACCAAGAGAGAGCTCCTCTATCCACACAAACCCTGAGACTAGCACGGACAGGTAGTCTCGAGGCCCGAGGGCTCTGTAGCAGACAGATGACCTGTGCTGGCTGGATCCCTCACAACCCCAAGACCCAAGCAGCTACAGCATGGCACCATTGGGAGAGCATAGCTGTCACAAGATAGCATCCTTCCCTGGGAATCACAGCCCCTGTATCTCCACATTTCTAGAGCCCTGATTAATATCTTCCGGTGTCTACTTGGAAGGCTACAATAGCACAGTGCTGGCTGGACCCAAAGGTTCTGCAGGATCCCCAGTACTTTATCCACAAGGAGTACTACTCCCTGGGGAAAGGACAGTGCAGTGCAGCAAGGAGGCAGCCCCTGGGGCAAGGGAAACCACAGTATGTGCTTTCCAGATCCCAAGAGCTCCCTGTCAGCCTGTGAAAAGCAATCTTTTCCCCAGCAGCAGCACGGACTCTGTGCTCAAGCTCATAATTGAAGAGTAGACTCCATTGCCCTCCTCCACACATTGCCATGGCAGTCACTGCCGTGAGGAGCTCAGGCAGGTGAGTCCCCAGTCGCCACTGGCAAAGTGCACTCTGTGCTTAGACTTGTACATACAGACTGGGAGCCCTTCCCCCATTCTACATACTGCTGCAGCTATAGCTGCAATTGCTGCCATTTGGGATGGGGTAGGCAAGCTGGAGGGCTGCCTATATAAGTGGTGGTGGTGGGACCTCTGTACTCAGATTTGCATGCAGAGGACAGGGTCCCTTCTCCTCTGTGCAGTAGACACCCCTGCAGACCACCGGGGACCTGAGGTCAAACCTTCCCAGCCTGGCACCCCCATCCCAGAGCCCAAGCATACTGCCTGAGGACCTGAACACTCCACACATGCCACCACCTCCAGCATCTGTGCACTCCCTCCAGGAAACTGAATATGGACCCACCCAATCTGCTGCCAATGACACTGACAATATTCATCCACCCACATGCATGACTCAGGACCTGGGGACCATCCTGCCCAGCCCATTGAAGCCACCACCAACACCAGCATGCACCTCTTAGGACCCAGAGGATCATCCTGCCACTGTTAGTGACATCACCCACACCACACCAGTTACCCAGGGGCCCAAGAATGCACCCACATGACCAGCCTCCCACTGCCACTACTGGCACATGAGCAAGCCACCTGGATGCCTAAGATTGGCCCACCTGAACACACTAACACCATTGCCAGCGTACACTACCCTGGGCCCCAAAAACTGGCCTGCTCAGTCCTCTGCTGCCACCACTGAAGCCTAAGGACTGGCCCACCTGTCATCCCAGTTCCCAGCAAAACTTCATCACAGCCTCCATTAATAACCACAAACTAAGCCACTGAGGAAATCACAGATACCACCAATATTGTTTGTAATAAAACAAATCATACAGAGACTACACTAGTGCACACAACCAACCAACATCATTGATACATCTTCAGGAGAAATCATCCCTTACAAAAGCAAATTCCAAAAAATAGGAGAAGTGACTAATACACCAGATACAAAGATAGCAATGTAAAGACACAAGAATTATGAAAAAGCAAAGAAATATGACACCTCCAAAGGAACACAATAACTCTCCAGCAACAGCCCAATCAAAAAGAAATTTATGATGTCCCAGAAAAGAATTCAAAATGTAGATACCAAAGCAGCTCAATGAAATACGATAGAATTCTGAAAAATAACACAAAGAAATCACAAAAATAATTCAGGATATGAACAAGAAAATTGCTAAAGAAATATCAAAGAGAGTCAAACAGAAGTATTGGAGCTTAAGAATTCATTTAATGAAATACAAAACACAATTGAAATCTTCAACAATTGACTAAATCAAGCTGAAGAATCTCAGAACTTGAAGACAGGTGTTTTTTAAATAACTCATTCAGACAAAAATAAAGAAAAGGGAGTCAGGTGCAGTGGCTCATGCCTGTAATCCCAGCATTTTGGGAGGCCAACACAGGTGGATCACCTGAAGTAAGGAATTTGAGATCAGCCTGACCAACATGGAGAAACTCTATCTCAACTAAAATTACAAAATAAGCCAGGCATGGTGGCTCATGCCTGTAATCCCAGCTATTAAGGAGGCTGAGGCAGGAGAATCACTTGAATGAACTCAGGAGGCAGAAGTTACAGTGAGCTGAGATCGCACCATTGCACTCTAGCCTGGGCAGTAAAAGCAAAACTCCATTTCAAATAAAAAAATGGGAATTAAAAAGAATGAATAAAGCCTTTATGATACATGGTTCACCATAAAACAGCAAGAGAAAAGCACCATAAAGTAACCAAATAAACAATCAGTTCTCCAGACAGCAAAGAGAGCAAACAAGAGTTCAATAGCCTATTTAATAAAATAATAGATGAAAACTTCCCAAGTTTATCAAGAGAATTAAACATCAAGATACAAAAGGCCCAATGATTCCCAAACAGACAAAATGCAAAAAGGTCTTCTCTGTGGCACATTATAGTCAAACTGTCTAAAATCAAAGAAAAAGAGAATTCTAACAACAGCAAGATCCTCTAGTGGGACAATAGGGAAATGAAAGAAAAAAAAAAGAGAGAGAGAGAGAAACTGCAAGTGAAAAGCATCTAGTCACCTGTAAAGAAACCCTCATCAAACTAACAGCAGACTTCTCAGCAGAAACTATATAAGCCAGAAGATAATAGAATTATATATTCAAAGTACTGAAAGAAAAAAACTGCCACCCAAGGATACTATAACCAACAAAATTATCTTTCATAAATAAAGAACAAATAAAGTATTTTCCAACAAACAAATGTTGAGAGAATTGATTACACCAGACCAGGCAAGAAATGCTCAAGAGAGTACTGAACCTGGTAGAGAAAGGACAAGAGTTACCATCATGCGAACACATTAAAGTCTAAAACTCACTGGTAAAGCAAAAACACAAATGATGAAGAGAAAAGATCCAAATGGTACCACTATAGTAAACCAACAAACCAAAAAGACAAAAAATAAAAGAAAATGAAAGGAATGAAGGATATACAGAACAACCAGAAACTGATTAACAATATGAAAGGAACAAAACCTCACATATGAATAATAACCTTGAATGTACATGAATTAAATTCTCCACTCAGAAGATATAGACTAGCTGAAGTAATTTTAAAACAAAATATGACCCAACTATAGGCTACCTATAGAAAGACAATTTACCTGTAAAGACACATATAGACTAAAAGTAAAAGAATGGAAAAAGATATTCCATGCAAATGGAAACTAAAAATGAGCAGAAGTAGCTTTACTTATATCAGACAAAACAAACCTTTAATCAGAAACAATAAAAAAAGAAAAAGAAAGTTATAATGATAAAGGGATCATTTCAGCAAGTGGATAAGAGAATATAACAATTCTTTTTTTTTTTTTTTTTTCGAGGCCAGGCGTTCAAAAAAATAACAGGCTGGAGAGTAGTGGGCAATCTCAGCTCACTGCAACCTCCATCTCCTGGATTCAAGCGATTCTCATGCCTCAGCCTCCCAAGTAGCTGGGACTACAAGTGTGTACCACAATGCCTAGCTAATTTTTTTTTTAAGTAGATACAAGGTTTTGCCATGTTGGCCAGGCTGGTTTGAACTCCTGGTCTCAAGTGATCTGCCTGCCTCAGCCTAACAAAGTGATGGTATTACAGGAGTGAGTCACTGTGCCTAGACATAACAATTCTAAATATATATGCATCTAACACCAGAGCACCCAGATTGATAAAGCAAATATTAACTAGGTCTAAAGAGAGAGACAGACTCCAAAGCAATAATATTTGGGGACTTCACCCCACTCTCAGCATTAGAGAGATAATCTAGACAGAAAATCAACAAAGAAACATTGGATTTAAATTGGACCTTATACCAAATGGACCTAACAGACATTTATAGAACACTTTATCCAACATTGGCAAAATACACATTTTTCTCATCAGTACATGAAGCATTTTCCAAAATAGACCATATGTTAGGCCACAAAGCAATTCTCAATAAATTTTTAAAAATCAAAGTTATATCAAGTGTCTTCTTAGACCACAATAAAATAAAACTAGAAATCAAAACTAAGAGGAACATTGGAAACTATACAAATACATACAAATTGAACAACATGCTTCTGAAGAACCAATGGGAATGAAGAAATTAAATGTCTGGAAACAAATGAAAATGGAACTACAACATATCAAAACCTGTGAGATACAGCAAAAGTAGTGCTAAGGGGGCAGTTTATAGCAATAAATGCCTATGTCAAAAAAAAAAAGAGAAAGATTTCAAATAAACAATTTAATAATGTACCTTGAGAAACTAGAAAAACAAAAAACCAAATGCAAAATCAGCAGAAGAAATAATAAAGATCAGACCAGAGCTAAATGAAATAGAGATTAATAAAAATATAAAGGATCAACAAAATAAAAAGTTGATTCTTCAAAAAGATAAGCAAAATCAATAAACCTCCAGCTAGACTAACCAAAAAAAGAAGACCCAAAAAACATAATCAGAAATGAAAAAGGAAACCTTACAACTGATACCAAAAATGCAAAGGATCATCAGAGACTCTTATGAACAACTATATGCTAACAAACTGGAAAACCTAGAGGAAACTGATAAATTCCTACACAAATACAACCTACCAAGATTGAATGAGAAAGAAACCAAAAACCTGAATAGACTAAAAACAAGCAGCAAGATTGAATCAGTAACAAAATATCTCCCAACAAAGAAAAGCCCAGGACCACATGGATTCACATTCAATACGGCCAAATGTATAAAAGATAACTGATATGGTTTGGCTGTGTCCCTGGACTCAAATCTCATCTTGAATTGTAGTTCCCATAATCCCCATGTGTTGTGAAAGGAACCAGGTGGATAATTAAATCATGGAGGCAGTTTCCCCCATCCCATTCTCATGATAGTGAGTTAGTTCTCACAAGATCTAATGGTTTTATAAGGGACTTCCCCCTTTGCTGGGTACACCTTCTTCTACTTCCTGCTACCATGTGAAGAAGGACATGTTTGCTTCCCCTGCCACCATGATTGCAAGTTTCCTGAGACCTCCCTAGCCATACAGAACTGTGAGCCAATTAAACCTTTTTCCTTTATAAATTACCCAGCCTTGGTTATATCTTTGTTAGCAGCATGAGAACTGACTAATAAAATAACTAATACCAATCCTCCTCAAAACTATTCCAAAAAGTTGAAGAGAAGGGAATTCCCCCAACTCATTCTATGAGGCCAATGTCACCCTGATACCAAAACCAGACAAGGACACAATAAAAAAATAAAACTACAGGCCAATATGCCTTCTGAACATAGATGCAAAAATTTTCAACAAAATACTAGTGAACTAAATCCAACAGCATCCCAAAAAGATAATACACCATGATCAAGTAGGATTTGTAGCAGTATGCAAGCATCATTAAAGATATATACATCAATAAACAAGATAAACCACATGAATAAAATGAAAGGCAAAACCCAAAAATTTAACACCCTTCATAATAAAAATTCTCAACAAATGAGGCATAGAAGAAACATACCTCAAAATAATAAAGGTCACATATGACAAAACCACAGCTAATATACTGAATGGGGAAAAGCTGAAAGCCTTTTCTCCAAGTACTAGAACAGGATAAGGATGCCCATTTTTGCCACTCCTATTTGACATAGTACTAGAAGTCCTTGCCAGAGCAATCAGGCAAGAGAAATAAATAAAAGGCATCCAAATTGGAAAAGAGAAAGTCAAATTGTCCCTCTTTGCAGACAACATGTTTTTGTATTTAGAAATACAAGACTCCACCAAAAAATCTCTTAAAATTAATAAATGAATAATAAATTTATTTTATTATTTATTAATAAAATAATAAATTTATTTTATTTATTTATACAATAAATAAAAAGTTTCAGGATACAAAATCAAACTACAAAAATCAGTAGCATTTCTGTATGCCATTATTGAAATGGTAAAATAGAAATCAAGAAGGAAATCATTTTTTGCCACTGTTGCTACAAAAACATGAACTAAAATACCTAGAAATAAATGTAACCAAGCAGGTGAAGAGTTCTATAAGGAAAATGTCAAAACACCCGTAAAAGAAATTGAAGAAGACAGAAACAAATAGAAAGACATCTCATGGTCATGAATCAGAAGAATTAATATCATGAAAATAACTATACTGCCCAAAGCAGTCTACAGATTCAATGCAATTCCTATTAAAATACCAACATCATTTTTCACAGGAATAGAAAAAAAATCCTAAAATTTATATGGCACCAAAAAAGAGCCAGAACAGCCAGAACAATCCTGAGCCAAAAAGGAAAAAGGAAAAGAGAGCCTGCAATCCCAGCTACTCAGAAGGCTGAGTCAGGCGGATTGTTTGAGCCCTGGAGGCAAAGGTTGCTGTGAGCCATGATCACACCACTGCACTCCAGTCCAGCCTGGAAGACAGAGCAAAATCTTGTCTCCAAAAAAAGGAAAGAGAAATGAGAAGAAAGAAAAGAAAAGGAGAGGAGAGGAAAGGAGAGGAGAGGCGAGGCGAGGCGAGGGGAGGGGAGGGGGAAGGGAGGAGAGGGGAGGAAAAAAGGGGAGTGGATGGGAGTTGAGTCACCACACTACCTGACTTCAAAACATATTAGAAGGCTATAGTAACCAAAACAACATGGTTGTTGGTATAAAAATCAATGCATAGACCAATGGAACAGAATAGAGAATCCAAAAATAAATCCATGTATTTACAGCCAACTGATCCTCAACAATGCTGCCAATAGCAGACACTGGGGAAAAGATGGCATCTTCAATAAATGGTTGCGGGGAAACTGGATAACCATATGCAGAAGAATGAAACTGGATCCTCTCTTCACTATATACAAAAGTCAACTCAAGATGGATTAAAGACTTACACATAGAACCCAAAACTATAAAACTACTGGAAGAAAACACAGGAAAAACTCTTCAGTAAATGGTCTAGGCAAGATTTTATGGCCATGACCTCAAATATAGAGACAACAAAAACAAAAATGACAAATAGAACTACATTAAACTGAAAAGACTCAGCACAGAAAAAAAATTCAACAAGCTCTTGAGAGGAAGAAAATATCTGCAAACTTTTCATCCAACAGGAGACTAATATCCAGAATATAAAAGGAACTCAAACAACTCAACAGTAAAAAATAATAACCTCCTTAAAAATGAGCAAAGGACCTAAATAGACCTTTCCCAGAAGAACACACACAAATGACCAGCAGTTACACGGAAAAGTGCTCAACATCACTAATTATCAGGAAAATGCAAATCATATTACGATATGATATAACATATGATGTGATATAGATAATTAGAATGGCTACTATTAAAAAGAAAAAAAATAGCAGATGCTGATGAGGATGCAGAGGAAAGGGAACTCTTACACACTGTCAGTAAGAATGTAAATTAACAGAACCACTATGTAAAACAATGATTTCTCAGTAGTGAACAATCTCACTTCCAAAAATGTATCAGTACATCAAAGGGTTCCCTTACTATGTTTATTGCAGTACTATTCACAATAGCAAAAATATGGATTCAACCTAAATGTTCATCAACAGACAAATAGATAAAGAAAATTTGTTATGTAGACACAATGGAACACTATTCAGCCATAAAAATAGAGTCCTGTCATCTCCAGCAACATGGGTGGAACTGGAAATTATTGTGAGAAGTGAAATAAGCCAGGCACAGAAAGACAAGTACTGCATTTTCTTACTCACATATGGGAGCTAAAAAATTTGATCTCATGAACATAGAGAATAGAATGATAGATACCAGAGACTGTGCAGGATGAGTGTATGGGAGGGGGATGAAAAGAAGTTGGCTAATAGGTACCAACATACAGCTATATGGAAGAAAAAAGTTCTAATGTTTGACAGCAGACTAGTGTGACTATACTTAGCAAGAAAATTTTGTATACTACAAAGTAGCCAGAAGAGAGGACTTGATGCCAACGCCTATAAATAATAAATATTTAAGGTGACGGATACCCCAAATATTCTGACTTGATCATTACATATTTTGTGCAAGTAAAAAGTACTCACACCGGCCAGGCATTGTGGCTCACGCCTTTAATCCCAGCACTTTGGGAGTCCAAGGCAGGTGGATCACAAGGTCGGAAGTTCAAGACCAGCTTGGCCAAGATGGTGAAACCCCATCTCTACTAAAAATATGAAAATTAGCTGGGCACAGTGGCAGGCACCTGTAATCCCAGCTACTCAGGAGGCTGAGGTAGGGGAATTGCTTGAACCCGGGTGGCAGAGGTTGCAGTGAGCCGAGATAGTGCCACTGCACTCCAGCCTGGGCAATAGAGACTCCATCTTAAAAAAAAAAAAAATAAGCACTTACATGTACTCCATAAATATGTAAATATTATGTATCAATAACAGCAAAATAAATAAATAGAAAATATTCTAAGTACACACAAAAAATATATACAGATTACAAAAATCATATGAGGAGTTTTGGCCTACAAGGTCACATGGCACAGTAGCAGGCACCTAGAACACATAAAAGTAGGATAAAACTGAAAAGAAATCATTGTATTTAGCAACTGAGACCTCAGTGGTGATGTTTAAAGAGAACTTTCAGTACAGGCGCAGTGGGTCACTCCCTGTAAACCCAGCCTTTGGGAGGCCAAGGCTGGCAGATCACCTGAGGTCAGGACTTCAAGACAATTAGCCAGGCATGATGGCAGGTGCCTGTAATCCCAGCTACTTGGGAGGCTGAGAAGGGAGAATCACTTGAACCTGGCAAGCAGAGGTCGCAGTGAGCCGAGATCACACCATTGCACTCCAGCCTGGGTGACAGAGCGAGAGTCTATCTCAAAAAAAAAAACCAAAAAAACAAAAAAGAACTTTCAATGGAATGATGGTCAGAAGTTAAGATTGTTAGGAAATAAAGGAGTGAAGAGAAAGCAAAAACAAAAAAATGAGATGGCAAAGGTGAAGACTGAAGTTTTTATTAAAAGAATGGAAAATAGATCAGACTGTTGGGGACTGAAGGGAATAATGATATTTGCTCTCATTTATTGAGTTCCTACAATATGTGAGAATGGATGAAGAGATGAGTGAATAGGAAGATGATAAGCCAGAGCTAGAATCCTCGGGAAGAATGTCCTTAGCTTGTGGGATAGTTGGGGATTTGAGCAGGGCAGGGAAACCAGTCACTATGAAGGGCAAGTGAGACATCAGAGGGAAAGGGGAATGTGAAATGTCTAAAGTAGGCTAAAGTTCTAGAAGCTGCAGGATGATGCAATGAAAACAGCCATGAGCTCCCCCACTTAGTCCCAAGACATAGGGTACATGGGAGAAAGAGAAGCTTGCATTTAAGTGAGTTTCAAAGCATGTGATATTTGCAGTGGAGAAAATGTTTTTAGCTTAAGTGAAAAGATAGAGGGTGTTTAAGAAGAAAAGGAAAAGATAACAGGTATTTGTTGACAAGGAAGGGAAGGGGGTTTAAAAGACAAAATGGAAAGGATTAGAAAATGGTTCTATTAATCAGGGTTCTAGCTAGAAATAGGCAAAATACTCAAAGGACCAACAACAGATGATGAGGTACCCAACAACCAGCATTAGTGGGGAACCATTGCCCTATACATTTGATGGGGCAAGAAAACAAGTGGTGTTAGCAAACCTAGCAAGAGCTGAAACCATGAAAGCGAGACCACCCAGTAGAAGCTGTGTTGTAAACTGTCGCAGCCACCAAGAAAACCACAGCAGCACAGGAAAGGAAAGGAGTAGCGGGGAATACTCCACCTCCTCACTCTCCCCCATAGACCTGTCTCCTAATGATTTCTCCATCAGCTGAGCCCAACTGGAAGATATATTCCCATCACTCTGCTGTCCAGAGTCACTGAAGAGAACACAGACAGGTGAATACCAGGTGTGCAGGGGAGATAATATGAGTAGAAAACATCCAGATTTGGGGAGTGAGCAGGAGGGAAATATTAGCAGAATGACAGGGAAAGTTTAGGACCAAATAGCTATAAAGGGAGTGTCAGGTAAAGAAATAGAAAAGTAGTGGAGAGAGGGCCTGTGAATGGCTAGAGTTTGCGAATAATGGCTTAAAAGAACTCTCAGGTGGTCCACAATGAGGACTGTTTATGTGGATTTGCATGTACATATTAATAGCAATAAGAGCCAACCTTGTTCATAGCCAATGCTTGGCAACTTCTAAGTTGGCTTCCCAAGAAACCCCAGTTGTCTGCTTATCCATACTGCCCCCCAGAAATAGTTTGCTTAATACCAGAAATTTCTGCAGTGGAAAGCAAACCCTTTTGTTCTCTAGATGAGTTTGGATGTGAGGCTTACATTTAATTCAATAAATATTTATAAAGCACCTACTAAATGCCAGGCACTATGCTAGGTGCTGAGATGACAAAGTTGCTATTCTATCAAAAGCAGAACCTCCTTGGGTAGATCATGCAGTAATTGAACTGATACATTTTCTGACCTAAGCTCAGAATTCTCAAGAAATCAGCTATTTTATAAAAAAAAAGAACAAGATCATGACTTTTGCAGGAACATCAGTGGAGCTGGAGGCAGTTATTCTTAGCAAACTAAAGCAGGAGCAGAAAACCAAATATTGCATGTTCTCACTTACAAGTGGGTGCTAAATGATGAGAATTTATGAACACGAAGAAGGAAGCAACAGACACTGAGGTCTAGTTGAGGGTGAGAGGAAGAGGGGCAGAAAAAGCACTGTTGGGTACTAGGCTTAATACCTGGGTGAGAAAATCATCTGTGCAGCAAACCCCTGTGACACAAGTTCACCTATATAGCAAACTTCCACATGTACTCCCGAACCTAAAATAAAAGTTAACAAAAAAAAAAAAAAAGAAAAGAAAAAGAAAGAAATCAGCTTTTGATAGGAGAAAGTTTGAGGGCACTAGAGTGGCTAATGGGGACACTGCAAGACAGAGAATGAAAGCATCAATTGTCAAGGCGGTTGGCCCCAAAATAAGCTGCCTTTTTCATAGCTCATGACTGTATGTACGTGTCAGGGTGTGTGGTTCTGTGTGCGTTAAAAACCCTCCTCCATCCACCCGTCCATTCATCCACCTCCATTTCTTGCCTTCCTTTACATCCCTGTGTTGCACCAGTTGAATGTGCTGATCAAAGAAGGAAACTGGCTATACTTTTATGTTCTTCAGTCACTTTTCCTTCCATTTGCCAGCAGTCTCATCCCAGAGGATCCCAAGCATGAGAAATATGACATAACAATAGCATCACACAATGGATGCCTCGTTACATCCCAGCTCTCCCGTGTCGCAGACAGACTACCACCTTTCTTGCCTGACCCCACCCCACTCTCTAATTCCGCTTGAGATATTCGCATTTTAGAAGAAACTTTTTTGTTTTTTGAAAGAAGGAGAAAACAAAGCTCTAGCAGGGCTAGGGTGAAGGAATCCCCAAAGAAGGTGATTAATATCATTGCTGCTAATTTTCCACAAGCACTTGTCGGCACAGCAGTGAGCCAACTCAGACAGTGCCAAAAGTAATCTTGAAATTATCTGGCATCTCACTCCAGCAATAAAACACAGATTTATGTGGTGCAGCCCATAATAGAAAATGGAATAAAATCATCCTAGATGACTACATCTCGATGTTTCTGGTCGAGGAGCTTAATAACTGAACTCTTTATACCCCCAGGGACTGCTCAGCCATTTGTTTTCATTTCTCTGACATTTTGTCAGAGTCACATAATCAGATGTGCTACCCTGCTGCAGGGTCTGGGCCTCAGAGATGAGTGTGTTCCACAGTAGGGTCAGGAGACCAGCTTCTAGGTCCTGACCTGTCACCCCTAACTCTGGGACTCGAAACAAATTGCCCCATTAAAAACACTATGACTGTCTTGCACTCCACTTTGGAAACTCGTTCAGGCTCACTGCAACCCCACTTCTCCACTCCTCCTGGTTTCTCTGCCCCATTTGGTCCTGTATCTCGGTTCCTGGTCTTCAGTTAGCCATTTCGGGGCATGGTATAGGCTCCTTCCATGAGAAAATCCTTCAAAACCCTAAATTACCTTTAGAAAGGTTTTAAATTGGTTTCATCATCGATGTAATCTTGATGTGTGTGTGTGTGTGTGTCTTCTGCTACAAAGTAGACTCGTTTCTTTTTCTCTTCTTTTGCTCTACCTTCTTCCGTGTTTCCTTCCCATGTCTTTTCCTTCTCTCTTCTTCTTCTCCTCCCTCACCCCTGACAATTACACGAACCTGTCTCTGACACCCACAGACATTTCCTACTTGCTTGGTGACACTCAGGAATAAAGAAGATGCTCATTGCTCTGACCACAGTGTCAGTTCAAAGTTGTGTTAAATTACTGAGGATCAGTTTAAAGTGATTTATAGCTGTAGTATGAGCGTACATGAGAATGAAATGGTGACATGGAAAGCAAGCACAGCTCTAGCTAAGGGATATGTTTTTGGAGTGCAATATAAAACATAAGCAGAGGAAAATTGTGAAAACATTTGAAGGCGTTTCTGTGCATTAATCAAGATTGTTCTTCTTGTCCTCAGAGTAAGAGTAGATTGTAAAACCCTACTAAAATAACAGTGAGGAAAAGCAGTGCTGCCCTGTGTCAGTAACAGGTGATGGGAATATGTCTGACTTTTGGCACTGACAAGGAATGTAATTATAAATATGAACAGGGCAAACCACACCTGTAGACACTCAGCTGATGAAGATTCCCTGCAAAGTTTAAACATAGTGCAAATGGGTGATCTGTGCACAGGAAAAGACAAACTGCCCGCCCCTGTTTATCACAGTACTATTCACAATAGCGAAGATACAGAACCAATCCGGGTTCATCAGTGGATGAGTGAATAAAGAAAACGTGCTTTATGTACACAACAGAATACTAGTTAGTCATTAAAAAGGATGAAATCATGTCATTTGTCATTGATGATAGACTGGACAGGGAAAATGTGGCACACATACACCATGGAATACTATGCAGCCATAAAAAACTATGAATTCATGTCCTTTGTAGGGACATGGATGAAACTGGAAACCATTATTCTCAGCAAACTGACACAAGAACAGAAAATCAAACACTGCATGTTCTCACTCATAGGTGGATGTTCAACAATGAGAACACATGGACACAGGGAGGGGAGCACTACACACTGGGGTCTGTTGGGGGGAATAGGGGAGGGACAGCAGAGGGTGGGGAGTTGGGGAGAGATAGCATGGGGAGAAATGCCAGATATAGGTGATGGGGAGGAGGGCAGCAAATCACACTGCCACATGTGTACCTATGCAACAATCTTGCATGTTCTTCACATGTACCCCACAACCTAAAATGCACTAACAAATAAAAATAAATAAATAAATAAATAAATAAAAGAGTCTGTGGTTCGTGCTGCAGCTCTGCTGGTTTGACTGCTGCAGTGCTGATCAGTGTCTTTCCATCTCTTGCCAATCACTGTCTCTTGCTGTCTCACCAGTCACTGCTTGCTGATCGTCACATGCCACCTCTCTCTGATTGCCATCTCTGGTGTCTTGCTGCCCTGCTGAGCACCCCCTCTCACCATCTTTCTGGTTGACCTCTTACCATCTCATCATCTCTCGCTGTCTGCTGTCATCTCGCCTCTCTGCCAATCACCACCATCTCTGCTGCTCTCACTGCCTGTCCATTGATTGCCAATTGCTACTGTCTTTGTCTCTTCATTATCGCCAGATGATGCAGGACAGGTAAGCCCGCAAACTGGGGCTTTGCCCAGGAAAGAATTCAAGGGTAAGCTGGTGGTGTTAAACAGCAATCTTTTGTTGAATGGCACTGCTCCTTGCAAAGCAGGATTAACTCACAGGCAGTGATCCCAGAGTCAGTAACATGTGGACTCTGAGCAACTGTGTTTATACCCACTTATACCCACTTTCAATTACATGCAAATTAAGGGGTGGGTTAATGCAAATTGGAGGGTTATTGAGAACCTTTTAAGGTGTGATAACTTCTGGGTTATTATCATGGAAAGGGGCAGTAACTTCCAAGTAGTTGCTATGGCATTCGTGCACTGTCATGGTGCTGGTGGGAGTGTCTTATGCTAAGGAGAAATGAGGGCAGCTAGGGATGGCATTTTTCACCACCTGCTAGTTGCCGATTCCCTCAGTTCATCCCAACTGGACCAGATTCAGTTTCAGTCAGCAGGGTTGTGACCAGAAAACAAGGTCCACCTCACATCCATCTATCTATGCGGGTGGAGGCGGTATCTGGGCTGGTGAACCAGGCTCGGCACAAGCCTTAGCTGTTTGTGGCCTTTCTAAACCCAGCTGTTCTGGCAGAGTATCCTGCAGGGGAAAGCAGCTGCATAGATGGCTGCACTAAATGTGATATTGCCTCAAGGTCCCGCTGAGGGGCACTGCTGTGTCTCAGACCAGGAAGTGCTGGGCAAGTACTGAGCACGGTGGCCTCCGAGCAGGGGTGCTGGGCTCTGCCTGCACCGCTGAGCTGCTCCTCTGCCCGCTGCTTTGGGGCTGGCAATTGAACTTTGAAATCTTGACACTGAGATGGCAGGTGTAAGGAAGCTTTCAAGAAGCAGAGAATGACATTTTTGATAAATAGCACAGGCAGGGGCTCAAACAAGACATTAGAAAAATGATCTGACGTTGGTTGTCTCCCAGGCTGATAAAATGGCTCAACTGCTTATAATGTTCAGCAACATTTTTTCGCCTGGTTTTCTCTTACTCTAAGTCACCCCCGAGATAAGTGACTCTTCCTTTTTCTTTTCTGGATGTGAAAACTCTGGCTTTCTGCCTAGAATGGTGGTGTTCTTATTTCTGGAAAACCATTTTAAAAAATTGGGTAGAACAACTTCATTCAGAAGAGAGGCAGCCACAATTTCTGTTTTGTTTGGTTTGTTTTGTTTTTGGCATATGCCAAAGTACACTTTGTATTATTCTGTATGGTCTTCATTTTATAAAATAGATATTTTCATCTTTTTTGAGGAGTTGATATACAAAAAAAGCTTTGGTTTAACCTTGAGTTGTTGCAAATACTGTTATTATTGTTGTTTTGGTAGCTATGTTTAAACTTAGCTTTATATT
This sequence comes from Cheracebus regulus, assembly GCA_963574635.1. Taxonomy (NCBI): domain Eukaryota; kingdom Metazoa; phylum Chordata; class Mammalia; order Primates; family Pitheciidae; genus Cheracebus; species Cheracebus regulus. Next base: position 9,208 of record CAUYQU010051890.1, on the reverse strand, counting down.
TGAAAATGCTACCTTTTGGAAAATATTTAAATAAAGCAGAAAATAAAGAAAACACTAGAAATTCTACTTCACAGTGATGACTACATTGGTGTATTCAGGCACATTAAGTATATGTGTACAGTTTGATATAAATGTATACTATGCATGTTGTGTAATCCGCATCATTACTCAATCTGTCACGGACATCTTTTCGTTTTGATAAATCTAAATCTAAAAATCACTTATGATGGTTGAAGACTATCATATTGTTTGTAACATAATTTACTTAAATAGCTATCAAGGGACATTTAGCTTGTTTCTGATTTTTCATCATTATAAACAGGGCTGGACTTTTTTTTAATCTGTTTTTTCTTTCTTTTTTTCTTTTTTTGAGATGGAGTCTTGCTCTTGCTCTGTTGCCCAGGCTGGAGTGTGGTGGAGCGATCTCAGCTCACTGCAATCTCCGCCTACCAGGTTCAAGCGATTATTCTGCCTCAGCCTCCTAAGTAGCTGGGACTACAGGTGCATGCCACCACACCCAGCTAACTTTTTGTGTTTTTAGTAGAGATGGGGTTTCACCATGTTAGCCAGGGTGGTCTCAACTTCCTGACCTTGTGATACACCCTCTTTGGCTTCCCAAAGTGCTGGGGTCATTTCAGATGTGAGCTGCTGCACCTGGCCAGTGCTGATGTAGATTGCTAAGAATATGCAAACATTTTATAAAACATTTCTAGAAAAGTTATACCCATTTATATTTCCTTCAACAATATATAAAATCTCATTTCTCAATGTTTTGTCCAAACAGGTTTTATCACCATGTATGATTTTTCTGATAGGCAAGAAAAGTTTAATTTTGTTTTTAAATTTGTATTCATCTGTACCACCCTGATATCCAGTTCTACTCCCTAGGATCCCCTATTTTAAATATTTTTACTTGTATTATTTAATTAATTAATTTATTTAAGTTTTTTTTTGAGATGGAGTCTCATTCTGTCGCGCAGGCTGGAGTGCAGTGGTGCAATCTCGGCTCACTGCAACCTCCGCTTCCCAGGTTCAATCGATTCTCCTGCCTCAGCCTCCTGAGTAGCTGGGATTATGGATGTGCGCCACCACACCAGGCTAATTTTTGTATTTTTAATAGAGACGGAGTTTCACCATGTTGGCCAGGCTGGTTTCCAACTCCTGACCTTGTGATTCGCCCGCCTCAGCCTCCCAAAGTGCTGGGATTACAGGCATGAACCACTGTGCCCAGCTACTTATATTATTTATAATGACTATTCCTATAAGTTAAGAAAATACTATTTTATTTTTATTTATCAATGTTAGAGAACAGATTGGCTTCCATTGAATTATTAGGGATACATGTTCTTATAGCTGTCTTTTTCCGCATCTACTGTTTTTATTTTATCCCACATTAATCCAGAAGAAAAAGTCAATCTTTGGATTAAAAAAATCCTCTATGCAAAGCTTTTATAAACAATGTATTCTCCCGAAGAAGGCTGGAGAGAAGTTTATTTTGAAACAAAGCAAACAATTTTAATAGTCACAGAAGACATTCTCATTCAGCTGCCTGCTATTAATTAAATATGGCAAACAAATTCTTTGTCATTCTCCTCATTAGAAGATAGAGTTTATTTCCCCTTCTTTTGAGTCTGAGCTGGCCTCACACTGCTTAGCCAACAGAATGTTGGGCAATTGATTGATGTCCATTTATGTGAGAATGGCAGCTTTGGCTTCCTGTCTTAGAATGCTGTCCTGGGGATGCTCTCTCTTGAAATCCAGCCACCAAGATGGAGGCACTCAAAACAACACATACCCACTTGAGCTCCCAGCCAACTGCCAGCATCCACCGCCAACCCTGTAAGCAAGCCTTTTTGGACATTCTAGTCTAGTGAGTACCCAGATGTCATAACTCAGACTGCTTATGATAATGTGGGAAATAAGAAATGCAGCCAAGGAACCAGTGTATTTGGCTAAGGAGATTGCAATTGAGCTCCTAGCTGACTTCAGACCCAGCAAAAGAAACACCCAGGTGATCCAGATTTAGGGTGGATTGTCTTACAGAGAATAGTATATAACTGAAGTAGCTGTTCCACCACTGAGTTTAAGTTTCATCTCTCCCCACATCTCCCACTTTTGCTGGGTCCCCACCCGTCCTCTCCCCATCTCTACCCCTGCTCCTGCCAACATCATCACTTCTCTTCAAGAGTCAAACTAGCCATATTTCTCTTCTGTCCTCACTTAAAATGTCTTTCCCCACCCCGAGGACTTTATGCCTGCTGACCCAGTTTCTCAGCGGGCAGAAACTTAGGAAGGTATCCTGCCGAACAGTGTCTACTCTAAGAGAACTGTGATAAGTGAAATTTTCTCTACCCATGAACCACACATGAGCTTCACTCACCACTTCTACATTCAGAGCAAAAACAACCTCCCTTCCTTCTCCTTTTTCTTTCTCTCTTTTCTTTCTTCCTCTTTCTCTTTCTGCTTCCTTGTTCTTCCCCTCATTCCTTTGCAAACCATGAGGAGATTAAAACTGTCCATGATGAGATGCTAGTTTTTTCAAGACTAGTTGCTGTTCCACCTCTTAAAAAAATGATCTCACTACAGAACTGTGCACCTGCATTTATAAATGTTAGATTACTATGGAAATGATTTAATCAGTTCATCAACACATTTGTTAGCACCTGTGCTCTGTAAGGCACTGAGCTAGCCAATGCGGGGGAAAAAAGACATATGACACAGTTTGCACTTTATTTCCTCTCTCATGTCTGTTGTCAGTGGCTTAGGTATGTCTATTAATCCACATTTCTTTACTGAGTGCCACCCGTGTTCCAGGCCAGCAAGAGAAGTATGTGGCATTCAGGAAGCTTCCTTCTGCTCTACAAACTCTCTCCTTGTTAGTTTGCTAAGGCTCCATAACCAACTACCACAGACTGGGAGTCTTAAAACGACAGAAACTTACTCTCTCTAGTCCTGGAGACTGGAGTCTGCAATCAAGGCGTTGGCAGGCCGCTTTCCTTCCGAGCTCTAGAGGAGGATCCTTCTTTGCCTCTTCCAGCTTGTGGGGGCCCCCAGCACTCCCCGGCTTACGGCAGCGTCACTCCAATCTCTGTCTCCATCTTTATGTGATTTTCCCTCCGCATGTGTCTGTGTCCAAATTTTCCTCTTCTTAGAAGAATAGCAGTTGTATTGCATGAGAGCCTGCCCTGATCCAGTATGACCACATTTGAACTTGATTGCATCTGCAAAGACTCTATCTCCAAATGAGGGGGCATTCACAGGTTCTGGCGGTTAAGACTTCAATATGTCTTTGCGGTTACACAATCCACCCACAAAGCTCCTCTTTCCTCCTCTTCCCTTCTGATGAAACCTTCTCTTCTACTCTTCACAAGCATTCCCTTTTCTCTTTATACAGCTGTGTCTTGTCTCATTCACCTTCACCCCAGACCAGCCTCTCCCTCCTTTCCAACTTTGAGTCCCCACATCTCTCCTGGTAGTGATGCTGGCTCCCTTGGGGGTGGGGCACAGTACCCCAGAGGGGTATGAAGACCAGCAAGAACGCAGGTGAGTGTCTTTAGTGTGACACTCAGCTCAGCAACTGCTCCCTCTCCCATTCATTCAGCGTCCTGCAATCTTGAATACACCACCCATAGGGAAACATGCTAGAAGGAAAGAGCTGAGAAATAAGAATGAAGATAAGGATGAAATTCCCTAGATAATCACAGCAAGCAATTTATCTAATTAAGCTAATATTATTCAACTACTTTTATAATACCTGCCAGAATGTTATCAGATTTCACTGAAGTGCAGCAGCATATTTCAAAATAAGTAGAAAGGGATTACAGCTCTTAACTTTGGCAATAAGACTTTGAATCCATGGACTCTGTCACAGTGGGGTTTGTTATTGGCTAGTACATCATTGATGCCTGCAGAATACTTGAGGGATTCCAATTAGATCAGTCAGTCGTATGCGCTACCGCATGTAACTGCTGATGAAGAGGCTTTATCGAGCTAAGCCAGCTTCTGATGGCTGAGTGTCAAAACCTCAGGTGTTTCTCTCTTCCCTCATTGACGCAAGAGTGAGAGGTTAGCTCAGACCCTCATTGGCACAACTGTATTAGCTCAGTGGTTGATAAGCTGATCTCCGGTTTCTGTCTCGCACAAACCTGTGACTCGCCCACAAAAGAACATTAGTGGGCTTTGAGGCCCTGATTTCTGGCATCCTAGGTGAGAAAATGAAGAGAGCTGTATCGCCGTGACACATTGCACGCCACCTCCGCATTCTGTGATGCAACTGTGAGGCAGGCATGGAGAGCTGGTGATACTGTTTGGGTCTCCGGCCCCATCGAAATCTTAAACCTAATTGTAATCTCCTGTGTTGGAGGCGTGGCCTGGTGGGAGGGGATTGAATCATGGGGCGGACTTCCTCCTTGCCACTCCTGTGATAGGATGTGAGTTCTCGCGAGACCTGGTTGTTTAAAAGTGGGCGGCAACTTCCCCTTACTCTTTTTCCTGCTCCGGCCCTGGTGAGACGTGCTGCTTCCCCTTTGCTTTCTGCCATGATTGTACCTTTCCTGAGGCCTTCCCAACCATGCTTCCTGTATGGCCTGTGGAACGGTGAGTCAATTAAACCTCTTTTCATTATAAATTACCCAGTCTCAGGCCGTTCTTTATAGCAGTGAGAGAACTGACTCATTTCAGCTGGTTTATTAGTTTTCTATGGCTGCTGTAGCAAAATACCACCGACGGGAACTTAAACAACAGAAACTTGTTCTTTCACAGTCTGGAGACTGGAAGCCCAAGATCAAGGTGTCAGCAGCTCTGGTTTTCTCTAAAACATACTTGTCTTGCAGACGGCCACCTTCTCACTGTGTCCTCACATAGTCTTTCCTCTGTGTGCACACATCCGTGGTGTCTCTCTTTGTGTCCAAATTTCCTTTTATAAGGACACCAGTCAGATTATGTTAGGGCCCACCCTCATGGTTTCATTTTAATAATCACTTCAAAGGCCCTATCTCCAAATACAGTTGCATTCTGAGGTACTCGGGGTTAGGGCTTCAACATCGGAATTTGGGGGTGGGGGGAAGACACACAACAACTGGTTAGCCAAGAGGAATTGGTTTTGGAAGCAGCATATATGACTTTCTTTTCTTCACCCACACCATCCAGAGCCTTGATTGGGTACTTCTAGCTAGCACCTCTGGAGACTGTATTAAAAATAAAGTCTTTCTAAGATAAGGTTTTCCAAAGAGCTTCATATTTCCTAGCATACTTACCAAAATGCAGATTCTTGGGCTACCTGAAATGCTGTAAATAGGAACCTCTTAGGGGTTGTAGCCTAGGAGCCGATACTTTCCCAAGAATTACTTCTCCAGATAATTCTAAAGAACACTAAATTTTGCAGTTGTGTCACTATCAGTTGGAGATGATTGACTTGACAAAACTAACGATTGGTCACTACTTTTTTTTTAAATGCTGACATACTTTTTGAATAAAAGTTGAAAGAGCAGGCCGCTGTGGGTGAACTGTGCATAACTCTATTGATGTTTCGATCATAAGGACAGACTATAACTGAAGCATTAACAGATAACTGGTGATTATAAATTATTGATATCTAAATGTAGGAAATCCCATGACTATGTGGGGAACATGAGAATTATATGCATCATGCAATTCTTAGAGGAAAGTCAAAGAGCAAAATTGCCTTAGACATTCTTTCTAAAACCAGTAAGATTGTGTATAGAGAGATGTTCCTCAACTTTGGTGGGGCTGCATCCCAATAAACCACCATAATAAAATTTGAAAATACTGTAAGTCGAAAATGCACTTAATACACCTAAACTACCAAACATTATAGCTTAGTCTAGCCTACCTTAAATGTGCTCAAAACACTTACATTAGCCTATAGTTGGGCAAAAGTCATCTAACACAAAGCCTATTTTATAATAAAGTATTGAATATCTCATGTAATTTATTCAAAAACAGTATGGTTGTATGGGCACTCCAACTACAGTTTCTACTGAATGCCTTTCACTTTTGCACCATTGTAAAGTCAGAAAATCTGAAGTTGAACCATCATAAGTTGGGGACCAGCTGCATATACAATCTTACATCTATACAGTATATAGTCACGTGTTGCTAACTGATGGGGATATGTTGAGAAATGCATCGTTAGGCAATTTCATCATGTGCAAACTTCATAGAGTGTACTTACACAAACCTAGATGGTACTGCCTATCACACACCTGGGCTGCATGGTATAACCTAGGCTCTTTGGCCACAAACCTCTACAGCATGTGACTGTGCTGAATCCTGGAGGCAATTGTAACACAATGGTAAGTGTTTATGTATCTAAACATAGAAAAAGTACCGCAAAAATACTGTATAAAAGATTAAAAATGGCCCATCTACACAGGGCACTTACAGTGAATGGAGCTTGCAGGACTGGCAGTTCTGGTGAGTCAGTGAGTGAGGGGTGAGTGAACGTGAAGTCCTTGGACATTACTGTCACTACCGTAGAATTTATAAACACTGGACAATTAGGATACACTAAACTTATGAAAAATATTTTTGTTTAAGAATACATTAACCTTACCTTACTGTAATGTTTTTACTTTATGAACTTTACGTTTTTAAGACATTTTGACTCTTTTGTAATAACACTTAAAATACAAACACTTTGCGCAGTTGTACAAAAACTTTATATTCTTACACTATACATTTTTCTATTTTTAATTTTTTTTACCTTTAAACATTTTTATTAAAAACTAAGATACACACATACATATTAGCCTAGGCCTACATAGGTTAGGATCATCAATATCACTGTCTTGTCTCCTGGCCAGGTCTTCAGGGGCAGTAATGTGCATGGAGCTGTCATCTCTGTGTGACTATGTCTCTTTTTGGGGTACCTCCTGAAGAACCTCCCTTAGGCTCTTTTACAGTTACTTTTTCTTTTTAAAATAAATAGGAACATACTCTAAAATAAACAAAAACTGTAGTACAGTGAATACATTAATCAGTAATATAGTCATTAATTATAAAATATTATGTACCATGAATAATTGTATGTGCTATACTTTTACGTGACTAGCAGCACAGAAGGTTTGTTTACACCAGTGTCACTGTGAATGCATCAGTAATATGTTGTGCTGTGACATTAGGACAGCTATGATTTCACTAGGAGATAGGAATTTTTCAGCTCCATTATAATCTTATTAGACCACTGTTATATATGCAGTTTGTCACTGACCAAAATGTTATTTGGTGCATGACTATATCTCTGTGTGTGTGTGTGTGTATATTCACATATATATTGGTATAGATATATATGTATATGCATGTGTATATGCATGTAGAGAGAGTCAGGGTCTTGCTCTGTTGCCCAGGCTGGAGTGCAGTGATGCAATCGTGGCTTACTGCAACCTCAGTCTCCAGTGCTCAAGTGATCCTCCTGCCTCAGCCTCCCAAGTAACTGGTATCACAACTGTGAGCCACATCGCTTGGCACCCTTTGGTGTTCTGGATGTTTCCAGGTCCTGCAGATTCCTGGGGCCATCTTTTCCTGTAACACAAAAGCAACATGGCATGTATCCCATTGTGCATACAATAGGGCATTGAGCATCTTCCCTACATGCTCCTGGGAATTTCCTGGGAGTTTATAACCCCATGCTCATCCACAGCTCCATATTCTAAACATCTCCATCTGGAAGCTCTGTGGCCAATCTGAGCACTGGAATCCCTCACCTGCCAGCCCACGTTCTTCCTAAATTTAGCTTTCCATGTATTTCCTGGTATGTGTGCTTTCCTGTTCCCTCTCTCTCTCCTTCTTCCTCCTCCTCTCTCACACATCACCTCTCATACTTCTTTCCTGCATTCTAACATCCACCCCCAAACTTTTTTTTCTCCAACTACCAATGTAAGACTAAAAAAACTGTTAATGCAATATAAAAAGCAATTTAGTTATTGATCCTCATCTCTAACTGGACTCTAGGCCTTCTTTTTGAGTTAAAAAGTCATTCAGCGCTGATTTCCTGAACACCAGCCAGGAGACAGGCACTGTTTTAGTGACCTAAGGAGCCCTCTAAGGTGTTCTGCTAAGGGACCATTCACCTTCACAACAAAGAACAGGTTGAAAGTTTGTATTTGAGACTTTCTTATACTTGGGTGAGATCAAATTCTTAGGCAGAACTCTTTCTCCCAAATACATAATAGAAGTATTTCCTTTTTTTTCGATATAGGGTCTTACTCTGTCGCCTGGGCTGGAGTCCAGTGGTGCAATCTTAGCTCACTTCAGCCTTGGCCTCCCCGGTTCAGGCAGTCCTCCCACCTCAGCCTCCCAAGTAGTTGGGATTACAGGGGCATGCCACCACGGCCAGCTAATTTTTGCATTTTCAGTAGAGTTGGGGTTTTGCCATGTTGGCCAGGCTGGTCCCGAACTTCTGACCTCAGGTGATCCTTATACCTCAGCCTCCTAAAGTGCTGGGATTACAGGCATGAACCACCATGCCCAGCTGGAAGTATTTTTAAAAGTTCTTGTTATACTTCCTGTTTTGTGTGTGGTAAAATATATGTAGCATAAAATTGACCATTTAAACCATATTTTGAATGAACAATTCAGTGGTATTAGGTATAACGATGATGTTGTACAACCATCTGCACTATCCATTTCTAGAACTTTTTCCATCATCCCAACCTGAAACTCTGTTCCTGTTAAACAGTAACTCCCATTCCCCTTCCTCTCAGCTCCTGGTAGCCTCTATTCTGCTGTCTCTGCACATTTGCCTTCTAGCTACCTCAAGTAAGTGGAATCTGACATTTGTCCTTTTTTGTCTTGCATATTTCACTTGACATGTTTTCAGTTTCATATGTGTTGTATCAGACATCAGAACTGCCTTTCTTTTGAAGGTGGAATAATATTCCACTGTAGGTATATTCCATAGTTTGCTTCTCCATTCATCAGTTGAGGGACATTTGTGTGGTTTTTGCCTTTTGGCTACTGTGAATAAGGCTTCTATGTACATGGGTATACAGATACTTGTTTGAGTTCTTATTTTCAGTTATTTTGGGTATGTAGCCAAAAGATGCTGGATCATAACCATTGTTGCACTTTTTTTTTTTTTGAATAAAAAGAATGAAAGAGAGAAAGAAAGAGGAAGAGATTTTAGAAAAAGAGAGAAAAGGAGAAAGAAACAGCAAAAGAAAGAAAAAAGAATGAAAGAGAAAGAAAG